>RJWT010006646.1:0-28785 GCA_004365215.1 Cuniculus paca | reverse complement strand
TCTAAGTTGCACATGAATTTCAGGGTACAGATTCCTGCCCCATCCAGATGAAAGTATCAGAGTATCTGAGAGTAGTACCAAGGGGATCTGCATTGACAGGTTACTAGTGTGATTCCTGCGGACAGTGTAGTTTGAGAAAGCTGCTTCTGAAGCTCTTCAGGGAAACTGAATAGCTATGAAAAATTTAAACATAAAACAAAATATAGATGATGTTTCCTGAGCTCTTAATTCTGTGACAGTCATTACTTGACATCCTTCGATTTATTCAGTCTACCTTCACTGAAAGTAGGTAATATGCTCACTTTAAAGAGTTGAAGAGAGTGAACTTTAGAGATGTTCAGAGGATTGCCAGGCCAAAGTGATGCCTGGGGGCAGAGTTAGAGCCAGAATCTCCCTGTTACTGGAGATCCTGTTGTTAGCTAGTCTTCTATACTGCCACATTGGCACAACTGTAAATAAATATCAACAGAAATCTGCTTTAAATATTTAGAGAAGGTCAAGGTAAAAGAGCATGTTTTATTAAAAACATTAACTGAATTGAAAAAACTGATTTAATAATAGCAATTTGAAGATTTGAAGATTAGTATAGGAGCGAAAGTGTACTAGGGTTTAAGAGTTGGTGTCAGACGTTTATATAATGGAACAAGTCTCTCTCTCGGGAGACTGTAGCATTGATTCTGTTCCCATTCACCTCAGTGACCCTCAGCAAACCATCAGATTCCTCTGGACGCTTTTCTCTTTTGAGAGTTGTATAGGCTACCTCCTCGAGCCCGCTCACTCAAGCAGCCTTTGATTCATACACGCTTATACCCACATTTTTGTATATGAGTTCAGATTAATCATTTGAAGTAAAATTCAAATGAAAATTCACAATTGTAGTCCTTTAGTCCATTGGTCAATAAACATGTTCTGAAAGGAGCCAGATAACAAATGTTTCCAGTTTTGCAGGCTAAGCAGTAAATATTTTAGGTCGTGTAGGCTGCACAATCTGTTATCAGATTGCTCAGCTCAGCCATCACCAGGAAGAAAGCAACCACATGCCTGTAAATCTTCAGCACTCTGGGAGGCTGAAGCAGGAGGATGCAAAGTTCACGCCCAACTTTGGCAACATAGTGAGACCTGTCTCAAAAATAAATAAATAAATAAATAAATAAATAAATAAATAAATAAATAAAAGAAAGAAAGAGGAAGCAGGGGGGCAATGAACAAGGCTGTGTTCACTGTGTTCCAATAAAATTTTATTTCTGGACACTGAGATTTCAGTGTTATGTGATTATTCATATGCAGTTAAATATGTTCTTCTCTTTCTTTCCATTAAATGTGCAAGCCATTTTTAGCTGGTTGCTGGTAGATATTAGAAATAGGAGCAGGCTGCGTCAGTGTTATACTGACCACCGTTTGGCATCCCTTTGGCTTTAGCTCAGATTGATGGTTGCTTTTGATATTTTAGATGCAGTGTTTCTTCTTTCGGGGGTCGGGGGGATCTAAAACAGAACTATAAGGTTGTGAATTGACATTTTGCAGTTTTCATATGATTTGTTTAATTTTAATTTATTCACATTTTTAAAAATTTCTCATAAAAGAACTTAGGTAGAAAACTAGTTTTTCAAAACCAAAATTAGTTTTTACTAAATTTGTGTATGTCTTAAGTCTTTTACAATGATACTAAATGTTTTTGTTCTAAAGATCACCTACTCTTAATATGTGATAAGAAATAACTGATGAGAATATGTTGATAATTGGATGATAATTCTTTTTAAGTTGCAACTTATATTCATATTATATAAAATAATGTCTGTGGCTTGAAAAATAGTCTCTAAAATATTGTAGTAAAAATAGATTCTGTGCCATCTGCCCATGTACACTTTATTTCCCAAATGCATTTAACAAAAGCTATTTATTCAGTTTTTTGTTTACTTCATTTTAAATTCTATTTTATGTGGTTTTTGGCTTAAATTCTCAATTCTGAGTTCACTTTGGCAGCACATATAATATTAAATTCTCAACTCTACACATTGTCTGTTGGTTTTAGACTTTGAATTGTGAAGATTTGATCCTTTTAATGCCATCTGTATACTTTTTCTCTGCATATCTTCCCTCTGTAGCTTAAACTAGTTTTAGGATACCTGAATGAATATATATTATGATAGAAATGGTTGTATCTGAGCCTTGCAATATTTTATTGTTTTTTATATAGCTTTTTAAAGATAATTATAAAAAGACACTTAGTTGCTTTTTTTGGTCTTATCATTAATTTACTCCCAGACTCCCCAGATGAACTGTCCTTACTGCACTGAGATGTGTACGTCCAAAGGCTTGGTTTTATTCTCTTCCTTCTGTAGTACCCCCTGTTCTTACTCTTTAGAACAGGTTCTCCCAGCAGCTTTTATGTTAGAATGTCCTTCTGTATGCAGATTTTCACTTTCTCTTCCTGGTTTTTGTAAGGTACTCTTATTTGTGTTGGTATTTGGGAAACTTTCCATTATTGAAACAATACACAATTTGAAGAAGAGGTTTATTTTGGCTTATGGCTTCAGAAGTTTCAGTCAATGGCTGGTCTCATGGTGGAAAGGTATGGTGGGGGAAAAGACGTTTGCTTCATGGCTGGAAGAGAAATGAGAGGAAAGAGTGCATCAAAGTAAAGGACTGAGGACCAGATAGTCTGAAAGATTATGTTTCCATGATCTCCGCATCTCTGGAAATACCTACAGACATGCCCAGAAGTGTGCTTTTCTAATTTCTCATATGTTTGTCAATCCAATCAGATTGCCAGTCAAGATAAACCATCACAGTACCTTAAGTCTGGTGGTTTTCTGTTTCAGTTTATTCAGGTACTAAAACTTTTCTTTGTTAAAAGTAAAAGAAGGGCAGTTGTTTGGGCAGGGGAATGAGCAGAGGATTTCAGGATTTCCCTATACATTTTCAGTCTTCCTGTTTCTTTGCTTTACCACAGAACTTACTATGCTTGGTGGTAACTTGAACCCACAATTCTAGAACTTTTTGGGGTCTTACTTGTTTCCCTTACTGTGGATCCATAGAACAGAGAATGCTAAAATCTAGACCTGTCACTTAATGTGTAATTTGCTTTTCGTTGAAGATATTGTGACCCTCCTTAGTGTGAACTCTTGTCTTGCTTAGCCCTCCTTATGGGTGTAAGACTAAGTTTAACTGTCAGTCTAGTGTGGTTTTGTAAGAATTTAGGTAGAAAT
This sequence comes from Cuniculus paca, assembly GCA_004365215.1. NCBI lineage: Eukaryota > Metazoa > Chordata > Mammalia > Rodentia > Cuniculidae > Cuniculus > Cuniculus paca. The sequence continues at coordinate 25,576 of RJWT010006646.1, read as the reverse complement.
TTTTATATACTCCTTCAAGGTTTTGAAGAATTCCTGGCTTCCAATTAAAGGAGGCATTTTGTCAGTGATACTTAATTAACAGATAAAAAATTACAGTTTCACCTTAAACTTGATTCATAGTATAGATATTTAACTGGAGTAATGTGAGCATTTTATTTTATAAGTTTCAGTAACTAAGAAGGGTTTTTCTTTTCGTTTAGACTTCGTTTCTGTGTTGCACAGCCAGCAATGTTAAGCAACAGGTGTTACTGAGCACATTTTCTTTGAGAACAGGGTTTTCCCCCCTTCATTTGAATACAAAAGACCCAAAGGCAGGGCCTTAACCTGTGGATCACTAGCTTCCTAACTGCTAGAATCACCCCAACACAAAGCAGACACTGTTGCCGAGTAAGCAGATGTTTAATTCTTTTCAACCCAGTGTCACAGTTGCTGCTATTTTAATTTCAGTTTGGATTTTTTTGAATAATTGGAGATGGTGTGAAGTCCATGTAAAATTTCCCTTAGCCATTTATTACTTTTAGAAAAAACAAAATGAAAACAAAAACCCAGGGTCAGCTTGTAGTACTGCTTTCCCATTCACAGGCATGTTTACTTTAAAATGATATTTTTCCTTATCTTGTGTTTTGTTGCAAAATGATTAATGGAAGTACTTAATGGTTGTATTCTTGCCCTCACATACACAGAATTGAAAGAATCCATTGCCTCGAGGAGGAGTGATTGATCAAAGAAGAATGTGTAAAGCTGTCCCCTGTTTCACTCCCCTCCTGTCCCCACACTCTGTCACACTTTCACTCTCATCAACAGATGGATACAAGTTCTTTTTTTACTTTCAAAATAAGTAAAAGAGAGTATTTTCAGTGTTCTGACCACAGAGACATGGTGAATGTTTGAGGTGATGGGTGTGCTAAATCCTGATTTGATTATTACACAGCGTTTATGTGTATCAAAATATCACATGGCATCCTTAAACACACACAGAAAACAAAAAGAGAACTTCTACCTTTCTCTTTATTGTTAGCCTGGACTTCAGATAAAGATGTTCTGTATTAGAGAGCAAATATTTTAGGTACTTGGTTCTTATCTTATGACCTTTATGTTTTTGCAAAGAAAACACAAACATTAAAGATAAATCCGCTTAGAGCACAGAGGGGTAGTCATGAGGAACCAGAGTGTATCTGCAGGGCGGTCCTCATTGAATGCTCCCTGCTTCCTTGTTTGTTCTTGTGCCCCAAGTCCTAAGCCTGGGCTGATTTCTGCTTGCAGCTTAGCTGTGCAGTCAGTCAGTTTCCTTCTGGGTTTAAGGAGGAGGTAGCCCCAGGAGTGCTCCTAAGGAAGGCTTTGTCCAGCGTCGTTTCAGCAGCACATTTGGCTGCCCTCCTCCCACCACTGTCTCTAGTTAGACACCTGCTAATGAGCTCATTCAGATTCTAACTCCTTGAAGGGCTCCTGTGCTGCTTGCTGACAACCTTCATGATTTGGTAGAGTCCTCAGATAGCATTCATGCTGTGTGTGACAGCTTTGTAACCCTGAACCTAGATATGTGATAATTTATGGAAACTTTGTAAATTATGTGAGAATGTATGAAAAGTATTCAAGATGTGTCTTGAAGCTGTGAGTATAAGGTCAAAATCCTCCCCTTCTAAAGAAAGTCTTTTTTGTTTTTTTTAAACTCTCCCCTACTCTGGAGAAAGAGATAAAGGGTGTTTTGTAACATTTAATTTTCTAGGGAGAGAGCACCTATATCATGGCTGCTTTAAGAAATATTTTTTTGTTCACAACTAAATGGTTTTTCAAATTTGTTAATTGTGTATGTTTGTAAAGGGTACACAATTACAATAAGATAATTATTTTTGGTGCAAGGTATATTCTTTTAGATAACTGATATGTTCCTACTACTTTCATATTCTCATAGGGAATATTAACTCACTTGACTCTAAGAAATTTTCTATTATATACCTCAAAACTTACTTTGCTGTTCTCTAAACTGATCTTTTAATATCCAAGTGTTACAATTTATAAAGTCTTACATATCAAGTAGTCAACGCAGGCAAATCACTTAAATGTTCTGTGTAAGTTTTACATTTGTATTTATTTTGTAGATTTTTTGTAAGAGATTAACTAAAGACATTTACAAAGCAAACATAGGAAGGGTTTAAATATTAGACCTCAATATATTTGAACAGTTTAAATGGTTTTTTTTGGATAATGTACAGAAAGTATTGTTGAACATAAAGTCACTGGACTCTTACCTCAAAATCTGCTGTCTGCTGATATAAAGTTAACTAATAATGCCTCGAATATTATTTTCTTTTTTTCCGGGCACTGATAATATGCAGTCTTAGCCAAAACTCAGTGTCTTGGTTGTTTATCCTCATTTGAAGATGATCCTAATGATATTTATTTTCCATTTGGAGGTACTCTGTTTTATTAACTTCCATTTAATTTTTAACATATATGCCTTTTACTCAGTAGATTAAGAATTTGAGGACAAAAGCTCATACCTCAATTTTCTTTTGAATTACGAATGCTTAATATATATATTTAAAAATTTTTTTATTTTATTGGTACATGTTTGCAGTTCATGCAGTTTACAGTCATCTTGAGGAGTGGGTCCATGTGTGTAGTACAACTTGCTTCTTTTCTTTAATCCCCTACCTCTTCCCTCTTCCTCCCTCCTCCTCTAATTCCTCTATCCCCTTTTTCGTACTTGTTAATATTATTTTTCTTAGCTCATGTTATAGCATATAGTTTTTACATTAATGGGGGTTATTAGGTTCCTGTACATGGTCCGCCTTCATTCCTTTCATTTTTCCCTTCCACTCCTCCTCACCCCTCACCCATGTTCCCTTGAACCACTTCCTATTTCAAGAGATCCTTCCCCTTGTACCTTTCTATGATCCTTTATTGTTTTTTTTGTTTGTACATTGCCTCTCTCAAATGAGAGCTACCATACAGTATTTAAGCTGCTTAATATATTTTTAAAGCATATTTTCAGCACTGTGTCTCAGTCACTTTCCTCATCACTGCTACCGATGCTAGCAACTTAAAGGATGAGAGGTTTATTTTGGCTCATGTTTTTAGCTCATAGTTGGCTGGCTTCAAGGGAGGGAGGCATGGCAAAGGGTCTGGTGGAGGAAACTGCTCATCTCATGGCAGCCAGGAAGCAGAGAGTGAAGGGCAGAGCCAGGACCAGCCCTCACCTCCTAATCTAACAGGAAGTCAGCTGGTAATTCCCCTATCATGCAGTCACCTTCCAAACCAGAGGTTTAGGGGACCATTTTAGATCTAACCCATAATATTGTTGTATGCTTGATTTTTGTAGTTGACTAATTGATTCCATTTAAATTTCTTAGATGTACAATAAACCAATTTTCATCGAACATTTAGCATTGTAAATGGCATCCTAGTAATCAAACCCCTTCACTCCCTAGGAAACAATGATTCCCTGCTCATTAAAAATGTTAGTTCTGAGGTTGGGGATGTAAGTGTGTTTCCTTTATCACTATAACATTCTCAATTGCTAGAATAATTCCTGTCACACTGTAGGTGTTGAATGTTAATTGTTGAACGTATGAGTGTGGCGGAGGGGGTTTTAATGTAGTAGTTAGACTTAGTGACTCCACATGCCTCAGCCGTACTTACCTCTATGACTAAGAGCGTGCACTTGGTCCAGTGTCTTACTTACTTAAGGAGGGACAATGAACAGATTGCACAGGGCTGTTACAAAGATTTCAGGAAGTGACTTGAAAATGACAAGTGCTATTTTCCCTTGTTTTAGGGTTGAATTATTATTTTAAACTAAAAAATTTCTACTGTATAATTCTTTATTCAGAAAATGGACCTAAATATAAGGGGACTCCTGGCTTTTTATATTTCATAGAAAATGAATGGCATTTTCTTTTTTGAAGGAGGGGTCTGATTCATCTACCTAAAGGTAAAGATATATATGTTTTTTTGTTTTGTTTTGTTTTTGAGACAGGATCTCACTGTGTAGTTCATGTTGGTCTTGAACTCTCTATGTAGCTAAGATAGCCTTGATCTTGCAGTGATCTTGCTGCCTCAACCTCCTCAGTGCTAGGATTACAGGTGTGCATCACCACGCCTGGCGATATTTGTTATAGTTAGGGGTTTTAGACCGAAGACTTCAGCAGTGTAGTTTATTTAACAGTAGTAAGAAACTACAAACAATCTCCTGAATATACTTCTGTTCTTCTGTTTTCTTCTTGGATCTGTACATGCAAGTTGGCCTTTCCTAATCTGAAAATACGAATCTGAAATTCTGTGAATCTGAAACTTTTTAAGTGCTAGCATGGTGCTGTAAATGGAGAACTTAGAACCATGGAATTTTATTTCCTGTGCAGGATTATAAAATTCCCTTTTGATTACCTATGAACAAATGAATTTTATGTGTAGATTTGAGTCCTGTCCCCACATCTCATTATATATGTTGCAAATGTTGTAAAGTATGAAAAAATCTGAAATCTAGAACACGTCAGGTCCCAAGTATTTCAGATAAGGGCCAATCAACCTGTGTTTGATTTCTGGCATACCCACCTTTCATTTTCCCTATTGCCTTCTACCCTTTTCAAATAAAAATAACAAAACCAACAGAACTTTCATGAGTAGGATCAACTTACATGATATCCTAAATTGGAATAAGGCTAATCTAGAGTTTTGGTAAATCTGTGTCATGAGGCTGGGATGTTAACCAAATAATGGTCAGAAAACTTATCTAAGTAATTTGAAACACCCAATATGTGGCTCAGTTAATTTGGGGCCAGTTAGTCAGAGCTTATCTGACTTAAGATACTCAGCTCTGCTTAACTGTTGAATCAGGACAGGTCACCTTTGAGGACTATGGGTGCAATTTTCGCAAATAGCATAGCTCCGCACAATTACTATCTTGGGTCATATTTCACTATGACTATTTCTCATTTCCTTTAGCAGCATATGGCAAGGAAATGTGAAGAGATATCACTCCTTCACTGAGTTTTTCTTTTATTTTCCTGTGATACCTGTTCCCATTCATGTGTTGGTTATTATGGTGGAGTGCTAATTTCTGAATTTAACCAATGAAGTGGAGAGTTGTGGACTGACCCAGTGTTATGAAGATGGCCTTTTTATTTGCAAAAATCCCACAGATTAAACTGAGACATTAAGAAGCTTATCAAGAGGCTCTCTTCTGGAATCTGTCCAGTCTCGCCTTTCATGGCCCAAGATGCTATCTCTACCAGCTCATGTTTCCAGACTTGAGGTGTTCAGTCAAATTCAGAACACAAAATTAAAAGTTAGCCTGTGGGGTTCATTTTAGGTAAACTTTGCAATGATTTCCTCTCTCATTGGAAAATTACTTTGGAATCAGACTAAATTTTTTGTGTAGAGACAGGATCTCCTGGCATTGCTATTATATCTGTGTGCTAGAAATGGAAAATACATTGTCATAGCTGAGAAGTTATTATGTCTTTGCTTTGCTATTATGGTCAGAATAGTCTCCATCTGTTGGTTTTAGTATTGACAGTGAGTTACTGCATTAAATTAGAAATGATTTGAGATTGTGCTTCTATGAAATTTTCAGTTTCTATCCATTGTATGTAGCAACTTAGATGTGATTGCCAGTTATCCTTAATTATTCTTTCTTTTCTTTTGTTAATTGTGCATGTGTTTCTCTGTGGGGTATTTTTGTCTCTTTTGCATTTGGACCATATATAGAAAGGTATTTTCCCAGAAGAATTGAAAATACCATGCCACAGTGATACATGTGCACCCATGTTTACAGCAGCACAATTTGTAATAGCTAAATCTTGGGAAAAACCCATATGCCCATCAACCGTGGAGTGGATCAAAAAGACGTGGTATTTTTATGCAGTGGAGTATTACTCAGCTATAAAGAAGGATAAACTTGAGACTTTTATAGGTAAATGGATGCAACTAGAGATCATACTCATGAGTGAAATAAATCAGACTCACATGTCTCCCTAGTGTAAAAAAAAGAGTAAATAAGATCCAAAATGTACAGTAGATATTGTGAAAATGAAAGGGAAAGAAACTGCTCAAAATGAAAGAACAACTAGGACAGGGGAAAGCAGAAAAGAAAGGGAAAAGATTATATATAGATATCTATATATACACATATATATGTGTGTATGTAAATATATGCAAGATGGATAGCTATACTACTAATCTCTGTTCATCAAAAGAACAGTTTGTGTTTTCATCATCTGACTGATCATTTTTCTCATACCTGAATCTTGTAATCTGAACAACTACTTTCAAAATAACAATATGCAATATACTAACTAGTGTTAATTTCCTATTTTTTGAAATTCTGTATCATTTTTATCCTTTTTTCTTTTGTTTTTAAAATAAAAGGTATTTATTAAAATAACCAGTAACTTATGATAGTGCACAGTAGTTGTTGAAGTGAATTTGAAATTGTCGGGTATTTTATTGCTCTACCCCAACCAAAGTAGGATCTTTTTGATTGTTAATTGTTGTTTGTTTATTGCTGAGGATTGAACTCAGGGGCTCATACATGCATATGCTCTTTTTACGGAGCTATACCCATAATTCCTGGAAGTAGATTTTGCTACTTTCACATCACTGTGGTGGTTGACTAAATTTGAGTATCTCACAATAAAATTAGTTTTGTATTGGTGGTGTTTCTGCCTATTTCTTGCAACCCTTAAAAAATACAAATTTAAGCAAGAATTTCTCGATTCTCCTCTTTTGAAACACTGAGGCTTGGTCAGGGATTATTAATATACTGAGTCTTTAAGTGTCTTGAGTACTTACTAGCTGCAGGCACAGTGCTAAGGCTACGGACAGGCAAGACAGGCTCAGTGCCTGACCTTTGAAATGGACAGTTGAATGCAAGAAACAGATGAAACAAGTAATAGCTCTTGTTCTGTTCTTTTTCTCTGCCTCAGAACAAGTGAAATGGTGCTGCAGGAGACCTCCATGGGTGTGAGGGATGTGGTCAGGAGATGTTTTCCTGAGGATGTGACGTGTCAGCTGAGACTTGAGAATCTGTGGCAGAGTCAGGCCATAACTGTGTGCTTGGGTTGGGGTGAAAGAGTGTCCATGGCCACAAGAGCAGCACGTGGACAGATCTTGCCACAGGAGAACACAATGTAAGAGGAACCGGCAGTCTACTGTGGTGGGTGCAGGAAAGGAGGGAGAAATACCTAGCCGAGTAACTAAATGAAACTAGAGACCTGTGCAGGGCTTTCACAGCAGTGAAAGATGATGGAATTTTTTTTTTTTTTTTTTTGCAGCACCGGGGATTGAACTCACGACCTTGCGCTTGCCAGGCAGGCGCTTAGGCCACTGAGCTAAATCCCTTGCCCTTAAGATTCTGGATTTTATCCTAAAGTGGTTGGGAAACCTTTTTATACTTTTAAGCAGAAGAATGGCACAACCTCGAATAGGAAAGCTACAGAGTATTGTCTGAATTGTTTCCGAAGACAGGGTCATCATTTTGAAATCTGACAAGATGTGATTAAGACTAGAAACTTTTGGAATGTAGGTAAGTTTAGGCTTTAGCATTTTATAAAGTGGGGTTCTTTCATTTAAGTAAACTTGGCAGTGTTTTCTCCTGCATTTCTCATTAAAATCCTAAAATTCCTGTGTGACTTTTTTTTTGAGAAGCAGTAGTTGAACATGTGACCAAAATTAATGTGTTTTGAAAAAAAGTCTTTGATTTGTTGAGAATTTACATTATTTATAATGCATATAAATTATTTAAAATTTAGCATAGTATTGCTTTACATATTTGAGTAGAGATACTTTTGTCAGTTTGTATTTGTGAGTTTAATTTTCCTCCCTTATATCTGTAAGTGTGCATCTCAAGGAATGATGGTGTGTAAAAATGTCAGTCATTTTATGTAGATTCAGTTTGATCTTCCATTTCTATGGCATTTTTAGTTGAGCAAGGTTAGGTGAATAAAACAATATTGTAGCAGTGGGAATTGCTAGGATGCAAATAGTGCAAAAGATGATGACTACATGTTCTTCATGGAAGAGCCAGATACTTAGAGAAAGGAAGGAGAGAGATCTATGTATGGGATCCCTATCCCTGATTGAGAAACAGGAATATCAGTAAATTCGGATGTCCAAGTTGGTTGGGCAGAGAGTGGGGACTATGTTAGATGAAATCCTAAAGCATTCTGCCTCCTTGCTTTACGTTGTTGGGGTCTCCAGCTGCCATGATTCTATATGGAGAGGCACATCTTGGAAACCACTATTTATGTAGTCCCTGTTGTTTTTTTTCTCTTTTAAATTAGAAGCAATGTCTGTTGCAGAGTGAAATAAACATAAACTAGTTATCTGCCGAGCCTAACTTCATCTTTATTCATAAATATGAGCCGGTTGCCAAATCTTACTTGAGTTTGGGGAATAGCATGAACAAAATGAAAAGATCCGTTAACCTTATAAGAAGCTAGTATCTGAAGGAATAAAGAAGTAAGTGTGCTAAGATTTAGGAGTAATGCAACTTCAAAACAAGGATAAAGTAGTTGAAAATAAAGCAGTGAAATAATCATTACTTTTAGTTATGTTTAATTTCTCAAAAATGTAAGTGTTTAGGAGTAAGAACTAAATGTACTTAGGTGTAGAAGAAATGGAAAATATGAAAGGAACTCTGCAAGTGGAGTGGAAGGTAGATCTAGAGCTTCTAAAGTTTAACACAATTTCTTGAAGCAAGAATGGACAGTTGAGGGAAGGAAATAAATCATACAAGAGAATTTCTTGGAGCCGAAGAAAGCAAAGTCCTCATGATGAACTAATACAGATAAAAAACTTGTACCTAGACCATCTAATTAAATTTGAGATTTTCTAAAAATTAAAAAAATCTTAAAGGTGTTTAAAGAAAAAAACAGATTATCTACAGTGTAACGAAGTATTTTATATGTAATATTGGGTGCTAGATGAAAAATAAATACTGTTTTTAGAGTTCGAAGGAAAATTATTTTTAAATTCTAATTTGTATCCAAGCAAATAAATGAGAAAATAAAAGGAAGATACTTTTCATTTTGCAAAGATGCAGAATGTTTTGCTACCTTATGCATTGTAATTTAATGGTGGGAAAACTACAAGGATAAAAAATACGTGAGGTTTAGAGAGGAGTAGCCATGGCAATGACCCAGGAGAAGCTAAGAAAAATGGACACAGGACCATGAGTTGACTCTCTTTGTGATGTCCTTCACTTGGTAGTTAGACTAGTGTCATCACTTTCTTTTCCTTGGTCCTGTCACATCTAAGGATAAATTTAATCACAACTATAAAACAGAATGGGAATATAAAAAGCCTTGGCAGTGTAAAAATAGAACTATCCAATCTGGACATGGAAAAGGAAAGTAAGGAAGGGCTGTGTGTATACTAGTTGTGGAAACCAGCTGGACTTGTAACTTTCACTTCTGGAAGTCAGATACCAGAAAGTTTGCCCACTTCAAGTCGCGTATAGTTAGCTTCCAATGGTAAAACACAAAATTCTTGGAAAGTGGTGTGGGGTAGGGAAAGGAAAGAGATTCTTGTTTTAGACCTTTGTGTATACATTAATTTTTTGTGTGTGCAGCTATTTTAATAACATTATGAGTGGGTTAATTTAGGGGCCAAAAAATGTTCCCTGGAATAAGACTTTTAAATTTATGTATTTACTTTCTATCTCCTTTCAAGATATGTGTGTCAGAGGCCCACTAGATTATAAACCGTATGCATGGTGCCTCTAACTGAAGATGATTTTAGCCCTGCAGACTTTGGAAAGGGAGGATTGTTTGAATTCTTATCTCGTCACTCTTCTCTAGCATACCTTCATGGTGCTTTGTGATAGTTGGCTTTTGGTTTCCCCCCCACATTGTGTACCAGTGTAGGCAAGAAGACTCTTACTGGTGATCTAGTCTGTCCTTACTTTCAGGGTGGGTGGACTTCATTATTTTCAGACATGAGATTTTATAGCCCATTTCTTCAGAGAATTAAATTCTTCAACAGTTTTCTTAATGTATCTAATGATTGCAGTGTAGAACTTGGAAGTTATTTGAGATAGTCATCATAGCTTGAGTTGTGATCCCAATCTGAACTGAAAGCATCTGTCATCTGTCTGATAGCAACTTGGTGACAGATTATTAGGTTACTCTTTTGCCTACTTTTTTTTTTCTTGTTTTTGGAATTAGTGATTATTTTCACAGAGGTCTTCTTTGCACATTCTGTGGCTATTTTCACTGTCTTTAAATTTGATTAAAGATATAGCAGATGGCCTAAGGGGAAAAACGGTTTTCATCAAGGGAATTTTAAAACATGCCTTTGAAGTATAATTTCTATTAAAGTTAATTTTTATCTCCCCTGTTAATTACAGATGAGAAGCTTGATGAGTTGTGAAAGTATAGTGATCACTCTGGTCTTAAATAACACTGGACTCGATCTGGGCATCTTTCTTGAGTTTTGATCCATAATTAAGTGGAACAAGTTGACATTGTGAAGAACTTCCCTTTCTGAATCTCATTTTTCAGCTCTACTTTTAGATGACCATTGTGGTTAGAGAAGTCTTGTGGAAGCATCAGTAGTCAAATATAGCCGAGAGGGAACAATATTAAGTATGTGGGGATGAAGCAATTCAGGTCTGAGAAGCAGAAAAGGTCTCATTTTGTAATTGTGGTGATACATACTTTAGCCATTAAGTTATACTGGTTGTTAAGACATAGGAAACATTTTACCTAGCCAATTCAGAATTAAGAACAACTATGAAATTGTGATATCTGTGGAATAAATGTTAACATATCTTACTAAACATGGTGAAATTTTGTAACTCATTGAACAAATATTTATTATTCACCTGCCAATTGACAGAGTATACAACTTAGTTATTTCTGTACCAAATATATTTTAAAACTTAATCTTACTATTGTAAGTGACTCTTTTGGTTAGCTTTAGAGGTTAATGATACAGGTAAATGAACTTGTATTGAATGTTTGCTAAAGGGGTATGTGAATTATGTTTCTGTAGATTATTATATTTTGAGTACAACTAGAAGTTTAAATACTGAGTATTTGCAGTGTCTGGGGATAACAGACATACTTCCATATCAGATTTTAAATTACTACATTTTTAAATTACTGATTTTAAATTATCACATTTGTCATTTTAGGTTAAATGAATGGGAACTGTAGGAAAAGATTGAAATTAACCTTTTTAGTAGGTTTTCAAGCTATGGTTTTTAAGGTTGAGAAATTTGCATGTAATGACTCATTTAGCGTAGTGAAATGATTTTTAAGACTACCAGTGAGGGATATTTACTTGTGCTATAGCTTTTCCTACTCCTCTTCCTCCTTCTCTCTTCTTCTTTTTCCTCTTCTTCTTCCTCCCCTCGTCTTCCTCCTCCTCCTCCTCCTCTTCCTCTTCTCCTTCTTCTTCTCCTTCTCCTTCTCCTTCTCCTTCTTCTTCTTCCTTCTTTTTTTATCAGAGAGATTTGCTTTATTTGAGACCCTGGTATGTATATATTTGATGCATAGCGTGTTTATAGTAGAGTATAACTACAAGTACCAGGAATTTTCCCCTTGCTTTCCTAGAATTCATAGGTTAATAGGGAAAACAGCATGTATCATGAATTATGGTTTGTGACAAAAAAACTGCAGCGATGATATGCAGGCATTTTAAAGGACTTAATATGGTGATAATACCTCCATTTTGGAGAGGGTGTCAGAGACAGTTTTACAGAGGCAGTAGCATTTGTGTTAAATCAAAAAATTAAGAGAAGCATAAATTCTTGTTAGAATTAACAGAAGTTGCCAAAATGGCAGTCCCCTTTGTGTGATCCCCAAGGAGCCTATCCTGAAGTTCTGTATTGTTAAAATACACTTAATATGAGAAGGAATGGGTAGACAGTTTACACAAATCTAACATTGAAGATTTTTGTATACCATAAATACCACTTTACAGATACTTGATTTTTTTATTTTTTAAATTTTATTGGTACATTTTAGACACAGATACTTAGATATAGACATTCATCGTAAGGAATTTGTACCTGTACATGATATATCTTGATTCTTTTTTTCCTTCTCCTCCCCTCCCTTCAGTCCCTCTTCCCTCCTTACTTACAAAAGATTTGTATCCATTTTTTCTTTTTCTCTTTTTTTCTTTTCCTTTTCTTCTTTTTCCCTTCTCCCCTCCTTAGCTCCGAGTCAGATTAGTAGTAAGTAGCAAGACCTCCTGGATCCCAGATGCTTACTGGTCAGGTAGTAGAATGTTGTGGGTAAATTAATACTAGTCAGGCTTACCCAGTGCAAAACACTAGATCAGATAAACTGCACACCGTATGTTACTAGTCTAAGGGGCTGCTTGGACGAGAACCACCTCAACAGGCTTACTGTGGCCAACTTTTATTTCAGTCTGGATGGTTTATAAGAGTGAAATAGTAGAATAGTATCTTCTTACATTTTTCTTTTATTTTAGTTTTTTAGGTTCTAGGAACTGAACCCAGGGCCTTCACACTGACAGTACTATATCCCTCGCCCTTTTTATTTTTTATTTTGAGGCAGAGTCTCCCTAAGTCAGAGTTACCCAAGCTGGGCTCAAACTTGTGCTCCTCCTGCCTGAGCCTCCCAGAGTGCTGGGATTATAGGAATATGCCACTGACTTCACCTTGATTTGTAAACTCTTTTGTTAATATTTGTCCAGAGTATGTCAGTGTGCCAAGTGTTTTAGTAGGCTTTTGATATGTAAAGATAGAACATGATCACCCACAAAATTTGTACTTGAGAAGATAGTTTATGATGATGAATGTTTTCCTGCCCTACTGGTTTATGGCATAGGTCAGAATATTATTATCTGCATTAAAGTTTCTACTGGTGTATGCGAGAATAAATGAACTGATGTCTCCTCTACCTTCACTGACCTTAGACTGCACCAAAACTGGTATAAAGGATCATATATTTAAATTCATCTTTGTGGTTTGGAATTGAGGCCTCTCTGCTTTCTGTATAAAGAAAGAATAAAGGAGGGGATTGAAAGTCTGATAATTTGGTCTTACTTTTTTCTCATTTCCTTCTTAGGATTGTCTGGTAATGAGCATCATTATTTAGGGGTCAAGGGATAGGACCTTGGTTTTAAAGAAACCATATTTCTTAAAAACGTGGCATTTGGAATGTTAGTTTTTTTTTTTATTTGGAAGAGAATAAAACCAAATGAAATAAAACAGAATAGAGTCAATCAAAATAAAACAGTGAACATGGTACATGACTTCAAAACAAGATAAGAGGAAATCAGTAATGACTACCATAATGCCTCTTGTTATCTTCAAAATAAACTGCCCATACCATCAGGCATAATAAAATCAAACAAAACAGAACAGAATAAAACCAATAAAAACAAAACAATGCAAGCAATATAATACTTTGAAACAAGATAATGGTAAAACAACAGTGGCTACCATAATGCCTCTTGTTATCTTCAAAGTAGTTGACTATACTATCAGACATAATACAATCAAACAAAACAAAATAGAATAAAATCGATCAAAACAAAACAATGAAAGCAATACAGGGCTTCAAAACAAGATAATAGGAAATCAATAATGGCTACCATAATATATTTTGTTATCTTCAAAATAGCTGTCCATGCCATCAAATATAAAATTAGACAAACCAAAACAGAATAAAACCAAACTAAGCAGAACAATGAAAACAATATGAGTTTCAAGTCATGATGATAGATTAACAATGGCCACTGCCTTCCTTTTTTAGACAGTTCTTCCCCTTTCACTTTCACAATGTGTTGTGCATTTCGGATCCCACTAATTCTTAGTTTTTTATACTAGGGAGACAACACAATATTCACTCATGTGACTCTGAACTGTTTCATCCATGAGCATGATCTTAAGTTGTATTCATTTACCTACAAGAGCCTTGAGGTTATCTTCCTTTATAGCTGAGTAGGTTTCCATTGTATAAAAATGCCTTGTTTTTCTTATCTATTCTGCAGTTGATGGGTGAGCTACCCCTACTTTTTTTCTGGCTCCCTATCACATAGAGCATTGTTCTTGCTCCTTTGACTTTCAGTCTGTGAATTTTCTTTCTAGTTAAATGTGTTTCTTGCATAAAGCATATTGATGGATCCTGTCTCCTGATCCACTCTGCCTGTGTTTCTTTCTGTTGGTGAATTGAGGCCATCTACATTACTGATAACAGTCAACATGCACTGGCTTGTCTCTGTCTTACCGTTTTCCTGCCATTAGCTCCCTACTTTCCCCCTCCAGTTGTCTCCTCCACATGATGATCCCCCTCTGCTACTGTTCCTGGGACCATGCTCATTTTTTTCACTCTAGAATGTCCTTTAGTATTCTTTGTAGAGTTGGTTTGGTGGTCATGAATTCCTTCAGTTGTTCTTTGTCATGGAAGTATATCGTTTCTTCATTAATTTTGAAGGAAAGTTTTGCAGGGTACATCAATCTGGGTTGGAAGTTGTTTTCTTTCAGGACTTGCATTACTTCACTCCAGCCTCTTCTTGACTTGATTGTTTGTGTTGAGAAGTCTGTCGTGATTCTGATGGGTTTTCCTTTATAGGTGTGATCTGTTGCTTTTCTCTAACAGCTTTTAATATTCTGTTCTTGTGTTGAATTTCTGGCATCTTGATTATCATATGTTTGGATATAGGGTTATTTTGGTTATGGCTAGCTGGAGTTCTCTATGCCTTACTTATCTGAATGTCACATCCTTTTCCTATGCTGGGAAGTTTTCTGATATTATTTCTGTAAATAGACTTTTAATGCCATTTGTGTTGATCCCTGTTCTCACTTACACCTATTATTCTTAAATTATGTTTCTTTGGGTTGTCTTGCAGCCATTGAATTGTTACTTCCTGGTTCCTTGTTATTTTTAAGAGATCTTTCGTGATTACAAGCTGCAAACCTGTCTTCAAGGTTTGAAAGTCTATCTTCAGTTTCTTTCAAGCAGTTTTACCTGCTTTCAATGGCATTTTTAATTTCCTGGCTATCTCTTTGAATCTGTTTCATGTATTGTAAATCTTTTTTGTATTGTTCATTCAAGGTTTTCCTCATTTTCCTATGCTCCTCTACTTTTTTTAATCTGTGTCTTTAGAGGTGCTTAGCAATTCTTTTATTGTGTTTTTCATTTCTTCTTTTACCTGAGGTAGTATTTCTGTTCTAATTTCTTTTATAGCCTCATGAAGTTGTCTCTTCACTTCAGTTGTTATTACTTCAGAATTTTCAGGTGTGTGATTCCCAATCTCTTCCATGTTTACATCTCTTGGACTTGCCCTGCTTGGGTTGGAAGCCAGACACTACCTTTTGCTTCTTGGTCCTGACATATTCCTTGGTTCTTCCAGACAAGTGGGGTCCCAGGCACTTCCTGCATTGGCTACAATTTCTCTGAAACAAGACCATTTGGTTCTTCTAGCCAGTGCTGGCTATGGGTATCTGATGGTGGTCATTGAGTGTGCTGGTACAGGGCTATCTGCTGTTTTTCCCAGCCTGCACTGGCTCCCCATGGCTGGTGGAGTGTGCCCAGGCCAGTCACTATCTCTGGACTGAGCTGGTCACTGGTAGGGAGCCCACACAATGGCTGATGGGTGTTGGAGTGCATGTGGGGGTGGGGCTGGCTATCACCTCCAGACCTGAGCTCTTCACCAGTGGGATCCTCCACAATGTTCCCTAGAGTGTGTGCAGGGGTGGGGCTGGTCACTACCTCTAGATTGAGCTGGCTACCAGTGGGGAACCTTCGCGATGACTACTGGAATGCGTGCGGGGTTGGGGCTCAACCCAGGCAATTTCCATGGGTCTGCACCCAGCTAGGAGCTGCTAGAGGAAGCCGGCAGCAGTTCTGTTTCCAGGCTTATCCAGCTCGACTCCAAAATGGCTCCTGGCCAATCACTCTCTCCTGTGGGAGGACTGAGTCCTCTGCACTCACTGCCAGCCAGTGCAGTCCTCTGTATCTGCCACACCCCTCCACTGCCACATCTCTTTGTAGAGGTCTCTGGGGTCGCCAGCCACCACCGTCACCATGATTATGCATCCCTAGGTTCCAACAGCTCCTCTCACACAGTGAGTCCGGCTCTGGGTGAAGGTACTGCCAGCTACCGCCACCTTCTTCATTCAAGTTTTTCTTTTTAGTCTCTCTGTGGGCTTAAATTCACACTTTAGTTTCTTCCTGGGTCCAGGGGACCCACTTCCTTCTTGCCTTCCCCACGATGCTATATTCCACCGTCCAGACTGTGACTCTCAGAGAGGCTGTTTATTCTGCTGCTTACTGTTCCAGCTTTCTTCCTAGAAGTCTTGTATGTTAGTTTCTTATGAGGACAAACAATTAAGAACTGTTGACCATTCTGATTGAATTACTGAATGTTCATAGTTTAGTTATTTGTTTCCAAATTGGTAACATTTGAAGTAACATAAAGTCCACAAATTGTCTACATAAGGTACAAAGTAAAAAGTGGTTCATCATTGTGAGAAGACTAAGTTAAGCACCCTAAAAATGAAGAAAAATGGAAAGCAAAAATTCCTCCAGACACTTTTTTCTTTTCTCTACTTCTAGAACATTCTTCCTCAGAATATAAAGTGTTTTGGATACAGCTTGCTAGAACCTTTCATTCATAAAATGCTTTATAGTTTGCAACTATGCCATCTTGAACTCACAACAGTCCTGTTCATTACTTTTTTACAAACTACTTTTTTTTTCATTTGTTTTCAAATGTGAACACACTGGCATTAATATGTTATGTGATTTGCTCCAAATCTGAACATTAGCCTGTGGTGAACTCAGATATATAAATCCTTACTCCAGTGTCCTTTTAGTCTTTCATGATCTCTATTAGAATGTTATGGAAAATTGCAGTAAAAATTATTCTAGCAACCATCGTTATGTCTAAGCACTTGAAATACCCTTGTAATATTTTTGTAGCCCTGTGCATTTTTCCAAGTGGATATTATAAAACTAGTATATGTGTTAGCCTAGAGTTGGCAAACTATGGCCATATCTGGCTTTTTGCCTAATGCAAAAAGTAAAGAAATAGTTATCTTGCAAAAATTCGGGCTACATTTAGCATGTGTTGAATATGTACTGTGTGCTAAGTTGTAGAAGCACTTCTCACTGTAGTGAGTAGAAAGTGTGAAAATGATTGTTTGCAGAATCCCTTTTACATTTTTATATGGTTGAATAAAATCAAAAGAGGTAGGCATGGTAGCATACACTTGTAATCCTAGCACCGAGGAGGCTGAGGCAGGAGAGAGGCCAGCCTGGGCTACACAGTGAGTTCAAGGTCAGCCTGAACTACATGGTGAGACCCTGTCTCAAAAAACAAAAAACAAACAAAAAGAATGAAAAGAAAAGAAAAGAAAAAGAATATTTCATGATTTATGAAAATTTTAGTAAATTATACTCAGTGTATATAAATGAAGTTTTATTTATGCATAGTCATATTCATTTACATACTGTCCATATGTATGTAAATGATGCTAGATGCTGTGATCCTAGGTGAGCGGTCATGACTGAGATTCTTTGGTTCTGAAGCCTAAAATATTTATTAGCTGAGTCTTTACAGAAATTGTTTTCTGATCACTATGTTTGCTTGTTGTTGTCTTCTCTGACTTTGACTACAGTCTTCTAGACCCCCGTCTAACTTTTCCTATCGAGATCTTACCTGCCATCTCTAAAATTTACTGAGAGATTACTTTCAATCATTTGGGTTTATTTCTTTTAATTTCGATAAATTTAGTTCTTTGATATCTCCATGAATAATGTGACCACCATATGTAATAAACTCTCTAAACCTGAACCCATAGGACTCAGCGAATCCTTGACAGAATCATAAAACAAGCACTTGCTAATGTTTTCAGACGTTTTGTTGAGACTTACATGTAGGAATATCTATTACTCCAGAGATATGCAGCGCTGTTCTCCATAGTTAGTGGTTTTTCTTGTTTCAGGTAGTGGCCATTCCAGGACATTACTGCATGCGTTTCTTCACTGTAGCCTCTGTCTTCTCAGCATATTTATTGAGAAATAAAGGGGCTTTCTAGTCTACCTTCATCTTCATTCTCTGTTCTATCTTTATCTTGTTTTCCATTTCTCTGGTCTCTAGGGTCTTCATTGCCTTCCCTTTTCTGGTTCCACTCTCCTCACTCTGCAAACGTACAGGTCTCCTTTATCCTAAACCCTCATCCTATGTTCCCTTGAGCACTAAGCTCCTCAAGCTACGGTCACATTTCTCCTTACTTTTGCAACTAAACCTCTCTTCAAAGGCCTTTTTCTCTTTCATCTCGCATCTGCTTGACCTATTAGTGCAGGTTTCTCCTTCCTCCCCTGTGGAGTCTGCTCTAACCAGGGACCCAGTTTTTCTAGCCATGCTTTTTTTTTCTCAGTCCTTTGGCTATGCGACCTCTCTGCAGTAGCTACCACTGTTAGATGTAGCTCCATCTCAACCCTTCTGTATTAGTCCTTGTATTTCTTTTAGGGCTCCACAGATCCTTGAGGGTCCTGAGTTGATTTTCTTCCTTGGTGACCTTCCTTAGTCTTCTGTAGTGATTCTCCATTTTTAGTTATTCCTTTTATAAGCTCCATCTTTTTTCCTCCTTGTTCATTTTCCTTGGGTGATTTCATTTATGCATATGGCTTCATCTTCATCCACTTCCTATTTGTTGATTGTCCCTGTACCTCTGTCTCTGTCTCTCTTGCCCTCTTCTTTGAAATTCTGACTCTGTACTGGATGTGAGCACATAGGCATGTCTGATCTTAGCCCAACTCATCTTTAACTTTCAGCATGCATAGCTCCTGTGCTTAGTGAATGGCATCGTATCTTAGAAACCATGGTATGCAATATGGTGTCCTCCTTTTCTCCACTCCTGGGTCACTGAATATCTTTACTTTGGTTCAACTGTGCCTCTCTGTACCTGTTCTCACTGAATGTTTTGCTCATGGTTTAGTTGAGGGCCTTATCTTGTCTCATTATGTCTGCTTAGAGAAGCCTCCTAACTGGTCTTCTAGTCATCAGTCTGTATTGTCCATGTAGTGCATCATCAGTATGGCTATTTTTGTTATCATAAAATACATGTCTAATCATGTCTTCTTCTCTCAAAGTCAGAACACTAGTAATTTATTAAAGTGTATGCTGTGCATCAGACAGTGCAGAAACCAGTCTTATCCACATCTCCAGGCCTGTCTCTTCTCTCATACTCTGTGCATTAGCCTTATTTGATGTTCCCTGACTACACTGGTCTTTCATACCCTGCTGCCAGGGTTTCACATGTGTTACTACTATCTAGAGCAGCATTGTAGTCCAGGAGATAAGTTCCTCAACCTTCAAGGGTCATTTTGATATATATATATTTTTTTTTTTTGGTGAAGACTTTAGTCATTGCCTTCACTTTGTTCTGAATGTTCTTTGTGGGGATTTTGCTACACTTACAAGATCACGTTATTCTCCAGCTTGCTTGCCTATCTTTAGCAGTAGCTTGTCTTTAGAAATTGGAATGGGGGAGAGCACTCACTATATTTTATTCATTTTGATTCTGGCATCTCGTATTTTGTAGCCCCAATAGTAGATGCCTGCTCAAGTGAAGTGTGAAATAAATTTGGAAAAGCAGGTGGATGTATAGGGACCAGACAGATTTTCCATAGGGAAATGCTATATGCAAGATACTGAGGAAACCACTGGGGGTTGATATTTTTGAGTTTTCTGGAGTGTGTTGGTAAATGTTGAATGGCTCTTGATATGGTTTGTAAATATTGGGTGTCTGAGTTATTCTGGAGTACGCCCCCACCCTGCGTACACAGGGCTTTGCTTAAGCTTGAAACACTAGCTGGCTAGGACCTCAAGGCAAGACATGGGTTGAGAAATGGTGAAGGAGAATGTAAATTTGGCTAGTTAAGAAGCGAGGTACGAATAGGGAGATAGAAATCATGACCTACTTGAAAATCAGTCTGTAAATTTTAGGAAAAGAAATTTAAAATTTGTTGATAATTTTTTTTTATTTTGAAGAGAAAAAGATAGAAATAACAATGAAATAGATTTTTGAAACAGGCTAGTAGGACAGTTCCAATGATTAATACATTGTGTATTGTCTTCGTAGTAGTTATTCAGAGTACAAGATCTAGGCATGATGTCTTGTTTAAGCAGTACAATGTATTCTGAGCAAGAGTTTCAGGAACTCTATGGCAGTGGAGAAGGGCAATCGCAAGTGGCGAGAAGCACCACAAAAGCCTTGAATTTGAGGACCTGCAGCAGCACTTCAGTAGCGCAGTTGAAGTAATGACCGACACAGCTCTGGTGGGGATGTCAGGACAGGCTGAGGGCAGTGTGGGGACCTGTGTGGACGCTGTTTGTTGATGAGCAGATTGTGAGAATGCTTAAGGAAGTTGCAGTAGAGCTCCAGAGAGTGTGCGGTTTGAAGTGTCCTGGGAAGCAGTTGAGCTTAAGGCTTTTGGGAGAAAAAACCTTGCCTTGTGTGATACATTTAATTGATGATTCATTTGAGGACCTAACTGATAGTCTAGGGATTGGAATTACATGAAAAATACATAATGCATCTTGTTTCCAGTTTTTCTTATTGATACATTTTCTTTTTGATCCTTTTTGTGGTACCATGGATTGAACCCAGAGCCTTTGTGCTGGGCTACACTCCCAGTCCTTCCTCCCCCTTTGGGGACAAGGTCTTGCAGAGTTGCTAAATTGCCCAGCCTGAGCTTGCAATCCTTCTGTCTCAGCCTCCTAAAGTGCTGGGATTACGAGCATGTGCCCCCATGTCAAGCTGCCCTTTTCTTATACATAGAACTTTGGATTAGGAGGTGAAGAAAGTTTCACCGTTGTTCAGAAGTTCCTTAGGAAAATGGACTTCTTCCTAGGATCGTTTAAGTCATCTTTGATAATAATTTAAGATCTTCACATGAAAAAAAATGAGTTGGATGGAAAAAAGTAAAGTTGCCCCTTTACAGGTTCTTTTCATTTGTTCTGTATACAAATGTTTCTGTTACAGTTCTTTGAATTCTTTAGCTGCATAGTGAAGAATGAGGAGGATGTGACCATTTCTGCTCCTTTCCCCTCTCCTCCTCCACTGTAACCTTGGGCAGTGTTAGAGCATCATTGTTTTGTGGATTTTCATCTACAATAATTCTCCTCCCTCTCCTTAAAAACCTCAGCGCTGAAGAACAATGTAGAACATTCTTTATTGCAATGGACACTAATTGTATTCTTAGTTAGGATCTTGCTGTCATAGTCATAATAATTGTGTCATTGTGCAGTGAGGCTAGGTCACAGTAGTTATTGTGCCAAATAACGAATGCTGTTTACTTGCGTTGCGCTGTCCCCTGCATCTGTGGGTGAGAACACACAGGCACTGTGATTTGCCTGGAAAACGATCAAACTGCTATAAAATAACATCATCTGTTCAGCAAGTTAGCAGTCAATGGAACCATTGACCTTTTGTTTTAATACAGAATTTTAATGAGAGACTTCAAATAATAAAGATTGAAGATGCAAGAACAGCTACCTAGTGTGTGCCACATGTTAGCCCATGTTTTCTAATATTTTTTGGAGCCAAGTTAACCTGCGTAGAAGTCCCAGAAGTAGAAGTGCATGTGTGCACTCTGGCTCAGAATGGGAAGTGCTGTGTAAGCACGGTACATTACAAATTAGATGAGTGACAAATAGGACTGGTGTCAGTTGGGAACCAGGCTTTGTGGGAACATCCTCTGCATGAAACCTGCGGATTCTGAAAGTTATCACTGTGAATAGTTTTCCTATATACTTCCTTCACCTACATTAGGAAAATATAGATTTTATATAATTATTGGAATGTAATAATTATTTTAAGAATTTTTGATGAAGAGAAAGCATTCTGCTCTTTTGAATAGCCTTGATGGCATTTTGCAAGCACCTGAAGAATTGCAGTTTCAGAGTTGGTTTTTTGTCTCTCCACATCCCAGTTTTTCCCCAGCCCACTGCCCATTTGTAAGCACTTTTCAGCTGTTGGACTGCTCATTAGCATTGCTCATTAGAAGGACATGGGGAATGTATTTCAAGACAGTCATTTTGATGCTGTTTCTTCAAGTTTTGCCTTATATCCAGCTAATATAAATCGAGTTATGGCTTAAAGTGAAGTCGAATGTAATTTATATTTTTTATCTCTTCCCTACTGTCCTGCTTAGTACATGTCTAAGTGATTGCTTTTCAGAAAAGTATATTTTGACTGACAGGTTTCTAAACTATGAAGAGTGATATTTGTTGTTATTTATGCAAGGTTTTAGGATTTGGTGTCTTTTTTCATGACTGTAGAACTTAGAGGTAACAAGGAGGTGGTAATTTTGGAGCAGGGAAATAAGGTAATTAGGACAGGCGAAGGATTAGGTCATCTGCTCATTGCAGGTGCAATTCCTTGTACCTCATTTTAATTTCTGTTTTCTTAATTCCTTATGAAAGTAATATTAAAGAAATAATGTAATAATCCTGTCTTTAAAAGTTACACAAATCCTATTTACTCAATGCAAAAATTTGGTAAACATTTTTTTTAAAGAAAAAAATCCAAAAAGATAAAAGAATCCAAGAGCTTACCAATAGCCTTTACACTTGCCATCTCAGGTACCTGTCCTTATGTTTTCTTTGGTGTAGACACCCTTCTGCTAGGTTTAGACCATTTTTTATGAACCTTATTTTGGACTTAAGGCCATTTGGAAACACGATAGTCATTTTGAATTTCTCCTATAATCCAAGTAGAAGTTTCCATAAAAGGTTTTTTTAATCAACATTTTCTGATCTTAACTGTGTTGAAAATTGACCAAAAAAAATAGAACTGTGAATTAATATTAAGAACATGTCCCACAATTTCTAAAGTCTACAAATTTTGAGA
Source organism: Cuniculus paca (assembly GCA_004365215.1). NCBI lineage: Eukaryota > Metazoa > Chordata > Mammalia > Rodentia > Cuniculidae > Cuniculus > Cuniculus paca. The sequence continues at coordinate 2,733 of RJWT010006646.1, read as the reverse complement.
CTTTATATCATTACAAAATGCTTACATCTTGATTCAGAAATAGATAAGAAACATTTCTAATGTAGAAATTATGAATAGATTTTCATTTTCATGCAGGCATATTAACTTTGATTAAAGTGAGATGGGTTTGCTTTTATATTAGTGATGGTTTTAATGGGAGCCCAATGAACAAATTGCCTATTTTTACATATTTTCCCTTTAGATAAGTGGAAATGAGTTAAGATATTCTTATCAAAAGTTGCTTTGTTTCTCTGTCTCTATTTTTAATATCTTCCCTTTCCCCTTCTGACCTACCAGCACCTTCCTCCATATAGCTAACTGCTACTGTTTTCTGCTTCTGTGACAGCTAGCCGATGGCGGAGTCTCTTCTCTTCAACTGCCTCCCTGGCGTTTCCTTATAGTCCTGTTGCAAGACTCAGCCCTTATAGCAATGGCATTAATACTCCCAGCTTCTCTAAAACCTCAAATAAAGCAATACTAACACCTGAGAAAACAGGTAATATTTCAACTTGTTGACTAACTGCTTGCTTTGCAATTCAGTCACTAAGCACAACTCAAATGTCTGTCTTTCACTGAAAAGCTAGAAGGCAGTGTTATAATGGAGAATTTGTGCCACGTTTTTACTCTGGGCATAGAAGGGATGAGCATTAGCTTGTTCTCTAACACCATTGATCTCTGCTGTCAGCAGTGTCCCAGTAGACTATATCCCCTCTTCAGCAGAAGCTCACACACCATACATAGTTTTGTTTTCCAGTACCTAATGTGCTTTTACAATTAATGTGTTCTCGACAGAGGTATATTTCGTATGTCTCGCTATTGGGCAGCTTGAACCACCAGTGGTATATGTATGACTGTCCCATCAGGCAACTTTTTATTAACTTTATTAGTAAAAAGACTGATAAAAGTGATTAGATCCATTTTACTACCAGTAGTACAAGCTGCCCAATGGGACAGTCATGCATGCACCACCAGTAGTTCAAACCAGTGGGCATGTGTTAAATGTCAAGTACAACTTAGTTTTTATAATGATTAAGGATTGCAAGCCTTTTGTTTTTAATTTTGATTTTTCTAGTAGTTATTTTTCATTCAGCCAGTGCTATGTTAAATGAGTAGTTGCAGATTTTCTGAGATGCGGGTTTCACCGTGTCCTTGTTTCTCTCAACATCATTCCATTTATAAGACTTTCTTCCACTGAATTCTTTCTTTCTCAATTCTTTTTATTTTAAGCTGTTGTTTTTCACTTTTGTGAATGGTTACAAGTCTTCTGTGACCACTCATCTAAATCATGACAATTTTGAGTGTACTTTGTGTATATATGCAGTATGATGTACACTTAAAGTACTACCATGTGTGCCCATTAAAGATTGAACCAAGTTAATTTTTTAATTTTGAAATATGTGATCAATTACTGCCAGAGACAAATATTTCTGGTCATTAATTAAAAGTATATGTGAATTGTCTATTCTCCTACTGTACTTTCAGATACTAGCATTAGTGAATTTTTTTTTGTGATATGCAGCACATAACAGGTCTGAGTATGATTTGGTGGTAGAATGCTCACCTAGCATGTATAAGGCTCTGCGTTTGATCCCTAACACTGCAAAACAAGCAAACATGTAGTATGAAATCTGCCTTTTAACTCTTGTAGTAGGTAGTACAGATTTTTTTAAATTCTGAAACTTGACTTTGAACAAACAGTAAATAAATAACTTTGTATATGAATTATGAACTTGTGAGGATGTATTTATTGTCTTGATCATGAAATGGTAATTTGTTTATTTTTTTCTTTTTTATTATTAGTACATGTTTGTGATAGCATTTTGGTCATTTTGTGAAATTAGCAAAATAGGAAGATAACCGAACTCTATATATATGAATTGTAACGCATGTACAGATACCAGTTTTTCAAATAATAAACACATTTCCTTTGTGTCTTAGGTTACACTTCCAGGGGCTCCCCTCTCAGTCCCCAGTCATCTATCGACAGTGAGCTGAGTACTTCAGAATTGGAGGATGATTCTATCTCCATGGGATATAAGTTACAAGACCTTACTGATGTTCAGATCATGGCTCGTCTGCAAGAAGAAAGTAAGTTCTTTTTAAACTAGGAAAGTGAGATTCCCACTTGAAATACAAGAGGCAGGGAGGTTCAGGTGCTCCTCTTTAAGTGATGGGAAGACAAGCCTGTTGTCGTACTGTCCTACTTTGTAGGTGAAGGAAGCGGTTGCATGCTTCTCAAAGGCTTAACAGCATCATGCAGTGTCAGGCGTACTCTGATAGCATAACTCGTACATGGACATTGCTGGATGGCCAGCAGGAAAACAGTTTCTGGAGAAACAGAACATGCGACTTCCACTTGGCCTAGCAGACTGCACTCTTGAGCATCCCAGAGCACTGGAAGTTTGTGTTTACATAAAAACCTGTATGTGGGTGTTTTTAACAGCTCTTTTTGTAATAGTTGAAAACTGGATTGGCTTAGATATCCTTCAGTAGGTGAATGGTTAAGCAAATTGTGTCACATGCATAACTCGGAGTACTGTTGAACCATAAAAATGAACCAACTATTGGCATAGCATCTTGGATGGAGCTCCAGAGAATCATGCCAAGTAAAAAAAGATCACATACCGTATAATTCCATTTACATAACATTTTGAAATATTAACATTTTAGAAATGAAGAACAGGTTAGTATCGGGGACCCTTACAGTGGGCTCCAGTCTCCTGCCAGGTGTTA
>RJWT010006645.1:0-28807 GCA_004365215.1 Cuniculus paca | reverse complement strand
GAGGAATCCAATGGAAGGGCCATTAGGAAAAGACAAGTGGGGGATACTCAAGAGGAGACACCACAGCAGCTCATCATCTTGAAGATCATGGGCACTTCCTCTCAAACTACATCGATCCTCCCTCACTGAGGCTGGATTAGTTTCTGCATGCCTGTCCTAAATGCTTCATGACAACCAGTAAAAATGTATGCCATGAAACTACCACAGCAAATACATTGCTGCAGTCAGTGGAGACCAAATTCATAGAACTGTGGTAAGAATACTCTTGTTTAAACACTGATCCTGACCGCTAGAACATTCATTACAGATTTCAAAACCTACCCACCACTGTCTCCTGTAGTCTCAAAATATCCTTGTAGGTGTGCTACTTGGACGTTACAGATGGTAAAATTAAGGCAGAGATGTACAGTCACTTTTTGATATTATATCTAACTAGGGAAGCAGATCCAAATGGCGTATTTCCAAATTTAGGCTCTAAAGGGTGTTTTCAGAAGGCAAGTTACATAATTACAACAAATTCTCATAAAATTTTCTCAATACATTAGAATAAAATATATTCACTATAAGGCAAAAAAAAAAAATACCAGTGACATTCTTGATGATTGTATGTGGTTAAAAACAGAGGTAATATTCACTGCAGTTCAGATCCCTGAGTGAGCCCTGGAAGGTGGATATGGATCTCTTCTGAAAGTTGTCAAGATTAAAATGTTCAGATGGCTATAATCATTGGGGGCTTTCCTGTTACACCAACAGAAGGGAAGAGTCTGAGAAGTTTAAATTTTATTTTTTTGCTTTTAAAACATAGAAAACAAAGTACGTCTGTGTCTTCTTTCATTATTTCAGTGGATCAGAAGAGGTTGTAGCAGAAATCACAGTGGCCAATCTTGAGCTAGCTGGTGCTGCAAGGCAAACACTAAATAAAGAAGTCTCTTTTCAACCTTTAGTGCATTATAACTGTTTAATTGCAAATAAAACTCAGCCCATGTTGTTTTAATTAATGGAAAATAATAAGAGTCACAATCAGGAGGCTTATCCAACCATATAGTTAAGCATACATTTGTTTTCAATCATAGACAAAATGCATTGCACCGAAAACAGGCTAAGTGGTAACTGCATTCTTTACAAGTTGCTAATAATCCCTGGAATAGCCACTCTAATAAAAATCTGCCTCTAATGGGTACAAGACCTGCATCCTCACATATCAAGGCCAGTGAAGATCTGAGGAACTCCATCCACGCCGGCTCCATCTGCAGACCTAGGCCCCTGTCCAGAACACACGCGTGCGTCCACACTGTATAATTGACATGGGGAGCCACACAGTCCTTTGACTGTGGTTTTGTGCTCTCTCCCAGTGGCGCTTCTCAGGGGCATCTGGGCTACTGAGCAAAGGCCAGTTGTTGTTTCCCACAGGTGAGTCCTGGGCAGACCCTACAGCAGGAAGCAAGGGGCTCCACCTGGCCAAACTGGCTTCAAGGACCTCAGTTCATTTTGAGATATCACTGACCTCCACACAAGTTTCCAGAGTATCATTCTGTGCTTAGCGGGTGGATGGTTGTAGGACTGGATTGACCACTGAATTCCAACCTCGTGAAATATATCTGAGTGCATGCATAGCCTGATAAATTACTTTTAATGTCTTAGGGCAGGGAAAAAAATCTTAGCTCTAACATCACGTGTGTCCTTTCTTTCCACTTCTCCCAGTACTCGATACACTGTATTTCGCTTCCCCAATTCCCCTTTTCCTTCTTCTCTCTCTTTTCTTTCCTATCTGTCTACTACAGAGCAGTTTCATAGCAAGCAAGAAACAGAACCTGTTTTGCAGGTGAGCACCTGTATGGGGCGATACTGAGCAGTTGCAACAAGAACGTGCATCGCAAGTACTTCTCACTCTAGCTCTGCTGAGTCTGCAGTGCCATTAGGGGTCACCTAGTTGACTGATCAGTATTTCCAACATTGACTTGAATCGTGAGAGAGACTATGGGCACCGTACACAAAGCAAGGAAAGCAGGCTTGATAAATAGGGAGCCCAGCACTTCCCAACATTGAAAGTTCAAACTTAGAAGAAAACGGTTGGAAAAGTTATAAAGTTATGTGACGCATGCATATTAAGCAAATAAGAAGTCGAAGAAGTCAAGAACAGATTTGAGAGATGAATGAGCCCATGATAAATGAGAGGTACTTAATCTAGAAGCCAGGGAAATGCTTAAGTATTAGGTTTAGATATAAAGTTTAAAAACAAAGCCAAGAGCTTTTTTTTTTGGAAACCAGGGGTCAAACTCACACTTCATGCTTGCCAGGCAGGCACTTGTGTCGCTGAGCTAAATCCCTGGCCCAAGCCAAGAACTTTTTATGTTAATCAGCACCTCTAAATAAGTTCTTTTATCTCTGGGCATCCTATGCCCAAAAGGCTAGTGTTAGTAGACAAGGGTACAGGTTATAACTGACTTTGTTATAAGATATCTACAAGAGTTTGTATACATTTCCCTTGCCACTCTGGGTCTCCATTTCTCCTCATTTTAAACCCATAATTTAAGGGTACTTCTTATGTCTGATATTTAAATTCAATCAAATAAAGTTCACCCTAAGAAACTCTTGTCATGAATGGCATGGTCTAACAATCCAGTCTTCCCAGAGCCATGAGAGATTTATTATCAGAGTGACTCAAGAGGTTGAACATTTACACATTCTGCAGACAGGAATTATGAATCATAGAGAACATCAGAAGGGGTGACTTGAAGGCTTCTATGAACTGTTTCAAACTTCCAGAATCCTACAGCAGGGCTTTCTACTCATCATTGGCTCCTGCCTTTTGTCTTCTCATGCACTTAACCAGCCTTCAACAATTATGAAAAGAGAGGGTAGCTATATGGGAAGTTGGATCAATCACTCTAAAGTGGCAGCCATGGTGTCAGGTAAACGGCAGGTTGTACAGAGCTGACTTCTACCCATTCCTGTATTCTCCCTTTCCAAACCACATCACCACTGTTACCACACAACATGGAAACCCACATGGTATCCCCCAACATTGTCCTGCCCATGGCAATATCACTAAGTTCTAGTGTGGTCCACAGTACATCCATGACCTAGGTTCTAATTTAGACAAGACTACCTGATCTCATCCCAAGCCATCTTTTCAGTCTTTTCTCCCACCATGTACTTAGAGCTGCATCCAATCTCATGGCTTGGAGTTTTACTTTTCTATTGTTGTGGAATAAATCTCTACAAACCTGTGGCTTGAAAAAAATTACTCCTTTTCTTATCTCAACGTGTCTTTTGATCTGGAGTCCAGGCTCAGGGTTCTCTGTTCTGGGTCTCTTATAACCACAATCTATACATCCTGCAAACTAGAATTCAAGGTCTATTTCCAAGCTGATCTGCTTGTTGGTGGAAAGCAAAGTCTTGCACTTGGAGAACTGAGGTTCTGCCTACCTGTTGTCCTCTGCTAGGGGCTATTCTCAACTCAGAGGGACCCTCTTGACTTCACCAAGTGAATTTCTCACAAATGGAAATTTACTTCTTCAAAGCCAGGCAGAATATCTCTTTCCAGTTTCCTAAGGTAGAGTCTTATAATAATCATGGAAGCGACTACTTTTTCGCCTCTGCTCTCTAACATAACCTACTTATGGTAGTGGCATCCATCCGCTGTGACACGGTTTACTGGCTGGAAAGAAGCCATAGGACCCACCTGTAGTCACTGGTAGGGGTTTACACACAGATACAATTCACAGGGATCATATTGGAATTCTTCCTACCATGATTATCATTTCTAGAAGTATTTCTTATTCCTTCAGATATGGGTTTTCCTCTTAGTAAATGCCTTCAGCTTTCTCTTTCCCTAAAACTAGGGCTTTTGTATAAGCAAATTAGCCCTTCCTCTGGGGTTTCCATTACATGTACAGTCCTCTAAGGATTTGCATTTGCTCTGGAATGCTTTATAACTAGCAGGAACTTCTCCCCAGTACACACAAGACTTTGGGGCAGGGAACTGGATTTTATTTAAGATCGGGCCCCCTTTTCACTCTGTACGCTCCACCATAGCATCCTGAAAGTGTTTTCTATGTAGGTAGTAGCTGCAAATGCTAGTGGAATTCAATAAATTGAACCTAAGTGTGGTCATTATAGAATCCTCGAGCTGGAGTGAAACTTTCAGGTCTAGACCAACTTCTTTCCGTTATTGCTCTTGGCTGGAGACTATTGGCATCTCTTCATGTTTGTATGTCCCATCCGCTATCAAACATTTTATGACATTTATTTCCTCATTATAGTCCTTATTGTGTTTTATTTATATATCTGCGAGGCACAGGAGAGTTGGAAATTCTTCTTTCCCTTGCAGTCTTTCATTCCCCAAAGCCTATGACAGGTCTCACAGAGCTGTGCAATAGCATTCCTCCCCTCTTCCCTGTCGGTCTCTCTGTCCTCTCTGTGCCTCCACCATCAATTTCAGACTTCCTGTCCTGACATTCAAGGCCTCCTTACACTTTGAATCTGTCTTTATCGCCTCTTATTTTCTGCGTGTCTTACTCCCTAGTTCTCATTTCAAATTCTGGGCATTCCTCCAAGTTTCTCCATATTCCTGGAACCACAATCCCAGCCTCTTCTTCCCCCTAACTCTCCCACCATCTATCAAATCTTCCCCCATTTCTCTTATCTTTCCTAACACTAAAAAAATTTAAAAGAACTCTCCGCTAACACAATAATCAGATACATATTTAATGTTCTATTGCTGAACGCTATTTCACGACTCTTTAACCATTGAAATGTGTACAGGAAAGACTTTTTTGCTCAGTGAAAATTATAGGTAGCTTCCGATGTGGGACAGAGGGAAGTGGGACAGGAGCCTATCGAAGGGCAGAATTAAGTTGTCTTGCTGTGTCCATGTGACTGCCTTAAGATGGTTAGAATTATTTGGGTTTTGACCTATCACTCTAATTGGTCTTTCATCATTTCAGGTAAAATACAGAAATTTTAAGTTGAGCTGTCACAGTTACTAGTTGATATGATTTGACTTAAATTATATAAAATGACATTCAGTTTCCTTATTTCCAAATGGAGATGATCCTAATGATAATACCTCATAATGTCACGCACAAACACATAGCTGAAAAAATGCATGAAAGTGATACAATTTTCACTGCAGCATATCTGACTGCAACTGTGTCTGCCGGTTTTGATCAGCTATGGGAAAGTCCCCAGATTCTCTCAGAGCCTCAATTTCTTCATTTCTAAACCAAGGTAGTAATGTCCTACCTTGCTTAAATCAACAAACTGATATCGTGAGGGACATGGACATTTTAACGCAGAGATGTGTGAAAATATGAGGTCTCATTTTCACTCTGCTTTGCAACATTGCTGTCACACAGGGAAGTGGCTGAGCTGTCCTTGTTCCTCTGCTGTCTTCTTCTTCAGGGATTCTCTCCTTCTCCTCCTCTTCATTTCCTCCCCTCACCGAACTCAGCAGGAGTTAGATTGCAGATCTGTCTTCTCCCTTCTCTCTAAACGACTAGCCTAGTGTGTTAGTCTGTTGCTGTTGCTACAGTAGAACACCTCTGACTGAATACTTTATAAAGGAAAGAGTTTTATTGGGGCTCACATTTCTGGAGGGAGGGAAGTTCAAAATCAGGTGGCTACATCTAGGGTCACATGCTCTGCCATAATGAGGAGAATGGTATCACACAACGAAAACATGCAGAAAAGCGGAGATTGGGCATGTGTGGGAGAAAACATAAGGCATAACCTTGCTTCATAATGACTGACTGTTGAAAAGTTAACCCAGTTTGGAGAGGGAAAACTCCCTCACTCCATTCAGTTGCATTCATTTATTGGCGAGGGCTCTGCCTTCTATGCCCAAACCCCTCTCGCTTGGTCCTGTCTCCCACACAGTTCCTGCTGGATTGAGAAGCTGAGTCTCAGCACAAGTTCTGGTGTGGACAGATGACATCAAACTGCAGCACATGGCAGACTTCTCCATGGTTTTGTCCACGTTCTGCTCCCGGTGCAGGGCCACAGAGGCTGCTGAGGCCTCTATCTAAAGGCCCAGTTGGAGACTTAGTTTAGGCCAAGTCCAGGGGCAGGTGTACCTTGCCTTTGCCTAGGAGCAGGCACTGAACAAGATCATTGACATCTCTGTCTGAGTTCTGTAAAGCCCTGCATTCAGGCATGGCTTCTACTTCTCTTTATGCTTGCCGGACACTGCCTACAACCATAGCTGGACTGCCACGTTATTGTATTCTGTTTCTATTTCTATAAAAAAAAAGTTTCCGGAAGGATGCAGTGGCAGAGCACTTTCCTGGATGCACAAGGCCTTGGGTTTCATCTTCAGCACCACAAAAAATCATCATTGTCATCACAGTTTCTAAAAAGTTCCTTTATAACAGACAAATTTTACAAGTATTATGCAGTTCTGACATAAGGCTACAGAAAGAAAAGTAATTAAATAAAACTGCTAGTAGAAACACTGATATCTATGGACCTTCATTTGCACTGATGATGTCTGCTAAATTGAAAAATTCTGATTTTGCTCATAAAGTAGTTACTCGAATCTATTTGTCATCAATAGTTTAGTGTCAAATCCCTCCCCTTTAACAATTTCAGTTTCAGGGCAATTTGACATAAGGACTTCTTCGGTTAATCTTCTTCTTCTTCTTCTTCCTCCTCCTCCTCCTTCTTCTTCTTCTTCTTCCTCTAGTTGTGTTCAATTTTTACAAATCTAAATTATTAAAATTAAAATATAATTTTTTTTACTTTAAATGTCATAGTTTATTCTTTACTTCGTATCCAAGCGGGGGGGGGGGGGAAGCAAAAACAGACATACCATACATAGAAAGATGAGCACTGTGTGTTTTCTTTCATATGTGGAAACTAAAAAATGAAAAGAAAAGAAAGCAAAGAGTAGATGAGATAACCCAAGGCATCGGCAAGGACGAGGGGGAAGGAAGTGGTGGGAGAAGGGGAGGCGAACATGGCCCATGCAGGCCGCACGTGTATGGAAATATCACAGTGAGTCCGTGATTTTGTATATTAATATGTTAGTAACAATTCTGAAAACTTAAAAAATACCCAATAAGTAAATAATGAAAATTTATCACCATACCCAAAATCAAAAAAGCAAATAAATAAATAAAGACACAGTATGCCTAGTGTCTACCTACACATGCAGCTATTTTCCTCACCAACTGAATTTCCCTCACTTCCAAAAGCAGTATTTGTTTATGCAAGTACTTTGAACCAACTTCTCAGAATGGGTCTGTCAACCTGTGTAGCATATTTGACTTTGCTGTGGTCTAGCCTCCTTTGCAAACAGGCCTTACTCTTTCTAATTTGCTTTTAAAAACTACACAGATGACCTGAGTGGTCTGACATGATCAGCACCCACCTTCCACCTCTGCACTCTCTGGGTCACTGAGTGAATTCAGGACATCATCTGCTGAAGTGGGGACTGAATACGAGACCCAATATGCCAGACTTTCCCAGTTCTCCTAAATCACGCATGATGCATTTTTATATCAGAATGACCCAAGGTTACTTGGTAGTGTCCCTCACTCAGGGCGTGGGAAACATTTGACAGACCTTCAACTCAGTAACCCCAAAATCTCACTTCCTTAGATACTAAATGTAGAGGCAGGAGTACAGACTGACCAGACTCTTACAATGCTGCAAATATTGTCTACAGTCATACAAAACATTACCATAAATGGACCAGCCTAGGATAACAACTGTGTTATCTCATAGTTCCTGTGGACGGGGGTCCAGGCATACAGCACAGGGCTCTCCTCTTTGGTCTCAAGGGATACAGTCATAGGCTGGTCAGGCAGGGCTATCATCCAGCAGCTCGGAAGGAGAAAATGTGTCTAAGCTCCTTCAGGTTCTTGGCCAAATGCGTTCCTCTTGGTTGTTCACTGTTGCGATGAGACCGTTTCCTGGCTGGCTGTTGACCAGAGGCCACTTGTGGCCCTCAAGAGCAGCCTGGTTGCTGCACCGCTTTCTACATATCCTTCGGTCTTCCCGGTGCCCACGGCGTGTCCCGCCTTCGCACCTTGAGTGTCTCTGGTTTCTGCCTCCTGCTGGAGAGCTGGAGAAAGCACTCTGCTTTCCAGGGCTTCTGATAATTTCTGGCCCACATGGATAACTCCCTGTCCAAAAGAGCAAATCTCTTATGATGGCGAGTTCTGTGTTTCAATTTGCCTGGGAAATAGAGTGCCCAGGTTAAGCGTTATTTCTGGGTGTGTCTGTGAGAGTTTCCAGATGGTATTAGTGCTTGAATTGGTGGACTGACTAAAGCAGAGATCACATGTGTACCCAAGATAGAGAGCTTCATCTCAGGGTCCCATTAGAATAAGGGTAAAACATGGGAAGTTTCTTTTCTCTGCCTGACTGTGGAGAAGGGATATCATTCTTCTCCTTCCCTCCACCAGCAACTGTATTCTCCACCCTCCTGAACTAAGAGCTACACTACCACTTTCCTGGGTCTCTAACTTGTGGACAGCAAGGCTTGGGACCTCTCAGCCTCCGTAATGTTGTGAGTTGACTCCTTGTCATCCCAGCCTATCTCTGCCTCCACTCTCCTCTTCCTCCCTCTGTGTGTGTGTGTGTGTGTGTGTGTGTGTTCATCCTCTTTCTCTGTGGAATCCTCACACTGGTACCACAGAGCATACCATGAAGTCACAGTGTTGTAGCATCATATTCACAAAATTGTGAGATTCATTCAGGACATTTCAAGAAAGAAGAGGTATTTTTAGAAACTCTGCTCTAATACCAGGGCACAGGCTGCTTCCGTTTATGAGGAGGTTTCAGAATCCAAAGAGGTATCACAGAGAAGGTGATGCCAGCTGCAAGTGGGAGACTTTGAGTAAGAAGGAAGTTTGTAGGAGACAAAGAGAAAAACCCTAAAGTTGCATTCATAAACGCTCTTCCACGGCTGCTGGAACAGAACTGCAGGAAAGACATAGATAATCTAAAAGAAGAGAAAGAAGAGAGGAAAAAGTAAGCAAAGTTTTGTTAAAAATGATCCAAGAACACTAGCCCCGAGTTTAACTATTCTGACATAAACAACACAAAACAAAAGAAAAAAAGGAACCATGAAAGGAAAGAAGTCATGCAAAAGAATAATCAGTGAAAGCCAAGATCATAGAGACCAGGGAAAAGAGGAAAACAGAACAAAGAGTCCCGAGCGAGAATTCCCAGATGATGGAAAACACCAAGTAAACAAATACCCAGTTTGGAATCAAGAAGCTACTCAAAGCTGAGAAGTTCCAAGACTTTGAAAATACCAGTGGTGGAGGCTGGGGTGGAGCTGAGACATTTCCCTGTGGATCAGTCTCATGGAGTAGAAGGGGACAGTTGTATCAGCTGTGAGTAGTGTGACAAAATAATCTCACGGAAGGAAACAATGGCAGCAAGTCTGGAAATTAGACATCTGACAGTAGGATTTGCCAGAGAATCCTATGCCATTACTACAATCGTTTGTCTTTACTGTTCACCTAACTGCGGGACATGAACACTAACATGATAAGATTCCTTAAGGACCATCCAATCTGATCTCCTTTTGCAAATGGGAACCAGGAACTGGAGAAGGAAATGAACATGCCGCGTCATACACAGCGCTCACTGTGTGGTCCCCAGTCCAGTGTTCTCTCCAGTACAGGAGCTGTGGTTCTTTCTTATGGGTTAGAAGAATGTTCATGCTACTTACTAAATGGCAACTCACAAGTACCTTTTGCCCGAGGTTGAATATTCTGTAAAAAGTCATTGAGTTTTAGGGTCTTCCAAAAAACTTACACATATATACTCTATAATATACCCTGCTTCTCCTTATGATAAATATCAATATTTTTATTCAAGGAATTTGGAAGAAAAATTGTATTTTACTTTAATCAACAAAGTTTTTATTTTATTTTTTTTTAATTTGAAGAGTTCTATGTTGGCTAGGGATGGGGTCATAATTCTATCAGATAGAATTTCTTTTAAATCAATTTATATAGTAAATAAACACTTCCCCATCAAATGTTATTACACATAAAATATGGAGAGTAATGAGAAGATGCGAGATCCATACAGCAACTCATTACTGAGTAAGTAATATTTATAGGAGCTTCCATTTTGGGGCCTCAGTTCCTGGTACTGGGGAGGTGGAAGTTGGAATGGATGGTTGACACTTTCTGTTTTAGCATTTGCACACTCTGCATTTCAGAATGGTACTGGCTGTGCACGTGGCCTTCTGGACAGTGTCCTTCTTGTTGCAGTCCATGACAGTGGCTTCTGTAGATATGGAGTGTGAAAGTTGGATGTTACGTATGGTATCATGTAGGACAAACGCATCTCCAAAGGGAACCTATGAGGTATGGAAGGGAGTATTAAAGCAGGTACTCCAGTCAAGGGTCTGTCATGTTTGGCCACACTTTCCCTGAAATCTTCCACAATGGCTGAGAAGACAAGAGGACATTCAGATGTTCTGGCTCCGAAGCACCCTCTGCTGTGGGCCACCATCTTGATTTAGGGAGACTTCTACTTGGTAGCTGTCCAGCCTGCACTCAGGAGCCCGGGAATGAGCCCCACAGCCCTTGGCGAGCAGACAGCAGAGTGATGATCTACGATGTCTAAACAGAGAGAAGACAAGCCAAACATGGAGGAGGAGATGGCAGGGGAGGAGCCCACTGGCAAAGCCATGTGTACTGAGGCGCACACAGAGACACGGTGACAACGGGTGATGATTCAAAATACGCGGCATTCTGCCAGACGATTTTCTCCAGAAAAAATATTTTAACTTACTGAGTTGAGTCAAGGGTGTGTCCCCATGTAGGCATGCTCTTTAGTGTCAATTCTTGTAATGATTAACCATTTCAAGATATAATCTATAAGAAAGAGTCTTTTTAGATTCTGAGCTCACCTAGGGGGATGAAAATACTGTACTGTGATAGAAAATACCATACTGTGGAGCCTCTGTTCCAGGAGAGGCAGGGCCATTAAGAGAGAGTTGTGGATTAAGAGAGTAAAGAAAAAGGAGTAAAAGGAAAAGAGAGATCCAGAGCAAGGATTTCAAAGACATTTGCTATTTTAACTTTCATTGTTTTAGCATTGTCCAGTTGGAGAAGAAACATCCAGACAGGAGGAACTAGTGACTTTAAGACTGGAAAATTAGACTTAGCTTGCTCCAACTTCAAGGCAGTGGATCTGCTTCAGCCCCTGGAGCTTCAGAAAGGTCAAACACCTTCCTAGATAAGGTCTGAGCTGGACCGCTGGAGGAACATATGCTGTTTCCTACTCTGAAGCTACTGGTCATAGTCACAAAAGTGCCTTGGGTACCTGAGAGTAGAGGACAACTTAGTGTAGCAGCTGATGGGTTCTGCTTATAAGGGACTCTGCCAGGTTCTACATGGCACCAGTTAATCATGGCACTGACCCCTAAAACAACAACATATCTCTCCTGTACTAACTCCTGTGCTCATCTTCTTGTCCCAAAACAATAAAGATTCTGTCTCCCTTTCATGCACACACCAAAAAAGCCCTCCAGTCTCCCTCCCAACACCATCCACTCAGGTAGTCTCCACCCCCTACATCAAAAAGTCCTCCAGTCCTCTCTCAACGTGATGACCTGTACACTCACGTAGTCTCCACCTCATCCTAATCCCATAAAAGCAGCTCCCCAGCTTTGTCTCCTTTGAGGGTCCTCGCATTCTCCAGCAGCCCTCCATGCCAGCGATAAAGGCTTTTTCTTATCTCTGTCTTTGTCTCTCAATTGCGCTAAAAAACCTAACAGCAGTCACACGCGAGAAAGGTATTGCTTTTGTTTGTCTCTCTATAGCTCTTTGACTGAGACTGGAAGACAAGTAGCAGAAATTAAGCTGAATTCATGGTTTCTTTTTTGTGTTTCTCATCCTCAAACTACAAAACAAAGCTAAGTCCTTCCTTTATTGATTATTTATTATTTACTCATTCAAAATGTACATAATAAAAATGCATAGATGAAGATCTAATCGTTGAAATAACATGTTAAAACATAGAAGTACCCTGTTCATAGGCGTATTGAAACAGCATGATATTTAATAACTTGTCAAAAATGTGCGAGGACTGATTCAAGATGCCAGGAACTCCTATGCTGCAGTGGGAACAATGTTTCTGATTATCCCTTCCACAGCTGATGTGTCACCACAGGAGATAAAAGAAGTGGGGTGGCAGCTACGATGTGCATAGAAGAGTGACTTCCTTTATCAATGTGTCTGCGCCTTGGTGCACCACAAGCCCTTGGGGATGTTAGTCTGTTCATCTCATGTATGTTTCATGACCCAACATCTTCACTTTGCATTAAGCTCCCTTTCTTACATGAACCATATCTGCACACAAAGATACTCTGCAGTGTGCTTGGAGTGCAAGCAGGAAACATCCTGAAACAGATCCTATTTCCATAGTCTACTGTTTCCCTACTTCAGCCACTGAGTTTTGTGTCCAGAGGGGGATGCCAGAAATCCAGATGTGGGGACAAGACCAAAGCACCAAACTCCAATCAAAAAGCCATGCAGTGGCTCCTGCTGCTCTCCCACCCAGCTACCTTGCCTGAGCTTCTCAACCCAGGTCCTCCACCACAGTGCCTACCTAGTTAAAAAAAAAATTTGTCTGTGTTGGGAGGATATTTACTTAGCCATCTACTTCCTGGCTTCCTGGTTGTATGTTAGATCCTGTCGTCACCACCAGGCTGGAGGCCAATGTTTGTACTGGGTGGGAGTAGAGAGAGGCATAAACAGAATCAACCCTCTTGTGTTTTAAAAAACCAGGCTAGAATTATATACATATTTCATGTCAGAAAAATAAAATGTGTCTTGGCAGCAGCTGGGAAGTTGGAGCGCTCGTTGGGGGAGTGGAGAATTGGCAGCATTGTTCTCCTTATCCTTGGCCCACCGCCTAACAATCAGTCAACCTTCTGCTCTTGGAGTCAGCTCCTTCCCCCTCTTCTGAGGCTTTCCAAGGGCCACAGCATCCCTGCCGTCATCTCTCGTATGTTGTCAGCATCCAGAATGGCCGGGGAAGGAAGGGCACTTTTACAAAATGGTGTGCCTTCTCTAAATCATGTGGGGCTTGTGTTCCTGTCACTGAAGCGAACCCTAACTTTTCTTAAGGGGACAACAGTGTTCAGAAAGCAAGACTGATTCACACAAAGGTTACGTGATCTCAGTGAGGAGATCTCACTTAGGAATCTGCTGCTTGACTGGAAATACAAATCTCACTTCTCAGGTCTCTAGCGCAGTAAGAAGTTGATTATTTGCTAAAAATTTGGCTCGACTATTCTTAGCTCTTTTGCTTCCTTCCAGCTCAGGTGGGTCTGATTCATACTTCCTGATGTTTCCTAGGACCTCTCAGACTTTCAGTTGCTTCTGAATTTTTAGATACACAATGCAGCCTTTGCCCTGGTCTTCAAGCCTTTCTCTGTCACTAGGAGTGAGCTCCTGATAATTTCCATTGCTGTCCTGGGAAAAACCACTCCAGTAGAAACCTTCGTCTATATCCTCCAACTTCTCAAAGAATGTTGTCCCACAGCCCAAGGTCTCTGGAATCCTGGCGATGCCTGAGGATACTGCTGCTTGGGTTTGGGCGACCCCTACACAGCGGTTGTAGTTGACAGAATGAATGAGCACAGAACCACACAAGGATCACTGTTTCCCGGTCTCCTCGAGATGCTCCTGCTTTAAGCCTTCCCAGGCTGCCCTCCTCCTGTGTGTCTGCTGCCTGCCTGCCTATGTGCAGCTCATGTTCCTCTTTGTAACCTTCCAAGAAGTCTTACTCTCCACCTTCAACCCTGAAACTGCTTTGGGGGACTGTACCATCCACAACCCTAAAACTTTCTTGAGTCAAATGGCTTCAGCTGCTCTTCCCCACCTACGCAGTGAACTCCAGACCACAAGCCAGATCCTAAAACTCTTCCTCTCTTAGGATGTCCCTGACCCTGCTAGCTGAGAACTGCAAAGCTTAGTAAGGAAGGTCATCTTCAGAATTCAGCAGTGCATGCAATTTTTTTCTTTACATATCACAGTGGAAGCAAACACTGTAGTCGACCCCAAATACTGTTTTGTTTGGAGAAACAGAAAGTAGTGGGAACAACAGAAGTTAAATATGAATACTGGTGGCCTTTCTTCCTATAAGGATTGCCCATACCCTCTATATCAGGGAAATAAATCCATCAGTTAATAGCAAACAAGTTGGCTCTATATAATTTCTTGTTCCAGAGAAAGGTAGCATTTCTTCTGAGCCTTTGTAGGGTTGGAAGGAAGAATGAAACTAGACTCTTCATAAGGAAGGTTCTCTTGTATTGTTTGTTTGGGGTGAGGAACTCAATCTGCCTGTTGCTACTCCCTGGCCAGCCCACCAACAAGCTCCGGGGAGAATGTTCCTGCACATGGAAGAAAGTATCTGTATGCTGCTCCTGTTTTCTGCTCTTTGCTTTTGACATGACTAAAATGGGGGAGGGGTGGGAAAACTTCCTTATTTGGAATGAGTCCCAAGTTTTGGCATCATCCAAAGCAATCCAGGAATTCAAATGACACTGATACAATCCACCTTCCTGTGCCCAAATAAATTTTGATTGTGTCTTTTATACTTGCTTTGCACATTGTACCTTCTCCCTCAAACTTGAAGGTTGATGAACTAGTATCAACAAATTTTTGAGAATTTCGAAGTCAAGGGAATCACCCTAAACACTGAACCATGCTATCTGTTGGAGGACCTTGCCAGTTCTACCGGTGGAACTAGTCAGCCTGCATCACCTTTCACAGATTGGGAGGAAACAGGACTGGAGTCTGACTCCTGTCAGGCCCCAGCAAATCCCACTGCCCACGCTTCTCTGGCCTTCGTTTCCCAACTAGTCTATCATCTCCTCCCATGCACTCTGAATTTGAGCAAATTTTTTTTCATCTGAGATGCACAGTAGGATATTTTAACATCTGCTGAAGGCCTAAGTAGATTTTTACATATGCCCCAATTTGTCATAGAGCCTCAGGAATATCCATGGAAACCGGGCTCTAGCCTTCCTGCTTATGCCAGTAGCATCTTTCTTTCTGAGCAATTAACACCATGATGTTGTCCTGCTCAGACAATTCCCTTCCACTGAAAACATACACACACTTTAATTATTCTTTTATTTCAGTTCGAAATAAAATCATTTTTAAAGTAGAAAATCACACAATCACCACTTCCACCTTTATTTTAGTACCACTTTCATGCGTTATCACTTGGGCTTAGAGACCATTGAGACATAAACTTGGAAATCTCTTGACAGCTTCATTTGGTAAAGTGGTATGCTGCTAGAGTCCACATGATAGCATCGCTGTTACATTAAAACTAGTATCACGCCACAGAAAAGAACAAGATATAAATTCACGTGAATTTGCACAGAGAAAACTTCAAGGGTGATTTCTGGGAGTAGCTGTCACTCCAGAAACCCCTGCGTGTCTGACCTCTCTTCTGAAGGAAGAAGGAAGAACACTTCTAAAGGTTCTATGGCCAAGATGTGGACAGTGAAACGAGGAGGACCTTGGCGATGATCCTGTGCTATGTAATTGGCTTTGTCTTCAGCCTGAGCTTAGAACTCCTCTTCTTTACCTAAGAAGGCAAGTTTTTTTTAAAAAAGAAATGAAAAGTATAAAGAAAATGACAATGGTAAATCATGATCTATAACCATGAATGACTATTATTCCTGTTTTAATGAAAATCATTTTCATTATGAAAAAATTTATTTTACATCATTAAGATGTAAAATAAGTAATTATATAATTTAGCATTGACTTCATTTTATGCAGATATAATATAGCAAAAGTACTTTCCAACATAGATAAAACCAGACATATTTTTGATGTTCATCTATTGCTTTATTAACAAATGTTCCATAATTCAATTTACCTTTATTTTCTAGATTGTTAGCATTTTAAATAATAAAACAGTGGATATTCTTCTGTGTGCTTTTAACCCCTATGCAAATCACTCCTTTGTATCCAAGGCATCCACATTTGGAGATTCAACCAACTGAACATCAGAAACATTGGAAAAAAATGCTGAGCATATGAGCATACACTACAACTTTTTCTCCCTTTTCTTTTTTCTCTAAACAATACAAGAACTATTTATACAGCATTTGCATAGTTTGGATACCATCAGTAATCTAGAGATAGTTCAAAGTTTATGGGAGCACATTTTTAAGTTAAGGGCAGTATGATCCCATTTTATATAAGAAACTTGAATATCCACAGACTTGGGATCCATAGGGAGCTCCAATCCTAGGGGACAGGTATATAATATATACATGACACATAGAATAATGAACTATTACAATACATTTCCAATGGTCTAAATTAAGAATATATATGTATATGCATATGTATATTAAGCTTTTTAATTTTTATTCACAATTTTTTTTTTTGTGGCACCAGGGATTGAACTCACGACCTTGCGCCTGCCAGGCAGGCACTTAGACCGCTGAGCTAGATCCCCAGCCCTTTTATTCACAATTTTAAAAGACAAATTGACTATTTACATTTCCTCTGGGACATGGTGAAGCACCTAACTCTTTACACTTCCAGGAGAATTAGTTACTTAAATTTTTAAAATTTTTATTCTGTAAAAATTGAAACATACAGAAAAGATGAAGGAATAGTACAATAAACTGCTATAGGGTCAACTGTTAAATTTTACTGGGCATGTTATTTTTGTTACCTTTTTAAATTTTATTTTATAGAAAAAAAGGTAAAGAAGAATTTTGTAACAAAATAATAGGAGAATAACAATAGTTTATATATTGCATATTATTGTATCAAAGTAATTACTCAGAGTACAAGATATGGGCATAAAAATTCTCCAATCAATATTAGCACAAACTCTCCTTTTTAATGAGCTAAGAGACACTAATATTATAGCTAACTTGCATTTTTCTCCCTTTTCCCTTCCTTCTTTCCCCTTCCCCCCAACCTAGTTCCTTTTTCCTTTTAAACAGTTTCTTCCCATTTCACAACATCTCTTGTACATTCTAGACCTTATTTACCCTGTCAATGTCTCACAACAGGGAGACACATATGAGTCTGGTTTATTTCACCTATGAGTATGGTTGCAAGTTACATCCACTTACCTATAAAAATCTTGTTTATCCATTTTTTTTGGCTGAGTAGTACTCTATTGTATAAAAACACCACACCTTTTTTATCCATTCCTTGGTTGATGGGCATTTGGGTTGTTTCCAAGATTTAGCTATTATGCATTGTGCTGCTATAAACATAGGTGCACATATATCACTGCAGTATGATGTTTCTAATTCTTCTAGGAAGGTACCCAGAATAGGAATAGCTGGGTTGAATGGAACCTCCACAGTGATTTCCACAATGATTGTAGCAATGAGCACTCCCATCAGCATTTGTTATTAGCTGATTTTCTTAATAACCATGCTTTCTGGAATGAAATGGAATATCAGGGTTGTTTTAATTTGCATTTCTCAAATGACCAATGATGTTGAACATTTTTTCATAGATTTATTTGTCATTCATAGTTCTTCATCTGAGAAGTGTGTATTCATCTCAGATGCCCATTTTTGGATTGGATCTTTGAATTAGGGGAATCTGAATTTTTTCAATTCGTTATATGTTCTAAATGGAAGTCCTTTGCCTGAGGGACAATTAGTTAAAATTTTTTCCTGGTCTGTGGGTTTTCTTTTCACTCTGTTGATGGTTCCTTTGGATGTGCAGTAGCTTTTTAATAAGATGAGATCCCAGTTGTTGATACTTTGAAGTACTTCTCATGCAGTTTAGGTTTTTTTCATGAACTCTCCTATGTCTTAAAGATTTCTACCTACCTTTGCTTCCAATAGATTTAGTGTTCTGTTTTAATATTTAGATCTTTGATCCATTTTGACTTTAGTTTAGTGGATGATAATAGATATGGGCCTAGCTTTAGTCTTTAGCATGTGGAAAGTCAATTTTTCCAGCACCATTTATTAAAGAGGCTATCTTTCTTCCAGTGAACATGTTTGGCCCCTTTGTCAAAGATAAGGTGACTGAGTGTGTTTGCAGTTGGGTCTGCATTTTCTAATCTGTTCCACTGATTCTCAGGTCTGCTTTTTGCAAGTACCATGCTGACTTCATCACATTAGCTTTGTAATAAAATTTCAAGTCAGGGATTGTGATGCCCCCTGACTTGCATTTGTCGCCCAGGATTGCCTTTGCTGTTGTAGGTCTTTGCTGTTTCCGAGTGAATTTTAGGAATGTTTTCTCTAGTTCTGTGAGGTATGCTAATGGTATTTTGATCAGGATTGCATTAAAGCTATAGAACAATCTTGGGAGTGTAGCCATTTTCACTGTGTTGGTTCTTCTCATTCATGAGCAAAAGATGTCTTTCCATTTTCTGTTATCCTCCTTGATTTACTTTTTCAATGGATCTGTAATTTTCAATATATAGATCTTTTACTTCCTTTGTTAGATTGTTTCCTAAGTATTTCATTTTTTTGGATGTTATTGTGAAGGGTGTGATTTTCCCAATTCTCACTCAGTGAGTTTGTTGTTTGTGTACAGGAATACTATTGATTTTTGAGTGTTGACTTTATATTCAGTTACACTACTGAATTTGCTTATTAAATCAAGGAGTCTTTTGGTGGAAGTTTTGGGGTTTTCTATGTAGAGTATGATGTCATCTGCAAATAATGATAATTTAACTTCTTCCTTTCCTATCTATATTCCTTTTATTTCTGTCTTTGTGTAATTGCTCTGGCAAATGTTTCCAGATCTATATTGAATAGGAGTGGTGATAGTGGTCATCCTTGTCTTGCTTCTGATTTTATAATGAAAGCTTTCAGTTTTGGGTCATTTAGTATGATGTTGGCTTGTCATAGATGGCTTGTAACAGATTAAGGTAAAGACCATCTATTCTAAATTTCTGTAGATTTCTTTGCATGAATGAGTGTTAGACTTTATCAAAGGCTTTTTCTGAATCTATTGAGATGATCATGTGATGTTTGCCTTTGGCTCTATTGATATGGTGTATTACATTTATTGATTTGCATATGTTGAACTATCCCTGTATTCCTGGGATGAATCCCACTTGATCATGGTGTATAATCTTCTTGATGATTTGCTACATTCTGTCTGCTAGTAGTTCATTGAGGATTTTTGCATCAATGTTCATCAGGGAGATTGGCCTGTATTTTTTTTTTTTTGGTTGGCTCTTTCTCTGGTTTTGGTATCAGAGTAATATTTGCCTCCAGGAATGAGTTAGGGAGTATTGCTTTCCTTTCAATTTCATTAAACAGTTTGAGGAGCATTGGCATTAAATCTTCTCTAAATTTCTTGTAGAACTCAGCATTGAATCCATCAGGACCTGGGCTTTTGTTGTTGTTTTTGTTGGTAAGTTTTTAGTTACATTTTCAATTGCATTAATTGATATTAGGTTATTCAGAATGTTTATATCTTCTTGATTCAGCTTTGGAAATTCATACATATCTAGAAATCTGTCTATTTCTTCTGTGTTTTCCATCCTATGTCAGTAAAGATTTTCGAAGTAGGTATTGATGATCTTCTGAATTTCAACAAGATCTGTAGTGATTTCACCCTTTTAATTCCTCATTGCATGAATTTGAGTTTTTTTCTATTCTTTTTTTGATGCATGTTCTTTTTAACTACATCATAATATTATTATTAGCATCTGAAGTACTGGAGAATAAGTTAAAGGCATTATGATCCTTTTTTCCTGATTGTTTCAATTTTTTCCCAAGACCATTCATTTATACTTCCATATTTTCAAATTAAGTACATTTAATGGTGGTGTAATCTCATTGTCTAAAACACAGTCTGTGATAGTTAACTGATTGTGTCTCCTTGAATAAGAAATACCCAACTAAGTTGGATTGGCATAGTTCTGGGAGTGGCTGAATGGATTTACTGAAGACAGAAGACCCACCCTGGTCTACTTTACACACAGACACAGCTACTTCTCTCATTTGAAATCTGTGATATCGCAGTTTTTGGTTAAGTTAATATTTGTTGCATCTATCACCGGGGCCATATACAATACACTGTGATCTACCCTCAGCACAAGAATCTTCAGTGGTATTAGCTTTAGGATTTCTTTGGAGATTTATTGTGTGTTCCAAGTTTAGAAATTTGTTCTTTGCTGTGCTGTCCTTCCAAATCCTGTCTGGACTGATTTTTAGACCCATGAGACAAACATCATGGATATTCTGGAACCCATAAGGATGATGAGTGAGAATTCTTCCATTCAGTTATCTTTGACATGCAGGATTCCTCCAACTTTTCTCCAGTCAGGCTTTTCCTGCGAGATCACCAGACAGGCCACCCAGGATGAGCTTGGCATCCGTCTCAGGGATAAGAGGACCCTTTTCTAAGAGGAAAAGCATGGAATTTCCACTGTTTTCCTGGCTTTCTGCTGGACTTCCAGTCTCACAGCCAACACTTCTTACAATCTGTCCTGCCTTCAAGGTCCTGGTATCCCACGGCAGTTCTACTGCATACCAGCTGAGTAGTCCCAAGTGTGTTGATTATCCTCTGTACTGAGTGTGCTTACTATGTTCCCCAAATTCCTATGTCAAAATCCTATACCCAAGGTAAAAATATTGGGTAAGTGGGGAGATGATCAGGTCATGAGAGTGGAGCCTTCATGTGCCTAAGGATTTGTATCTTGTTATATGGCTGAATTTGTTTATTAATTCTAGGAGTCTTTGGTGAGATTTTTTGGTCTTCTACATAAAGGATTATATCATATGCAAATGAAGAAAATTTGACTTCTTTCTTCCCCACCCATATCTCTTTTCTTTTTTCTTTTTTCTTTTTTTTTTTCTGGATGTACCATTTTCTTGCCTCCTTTGCTTTGTCCGTTGAGTTGCCGAGGCAGGCCAGCATGGGGCAAAGGTAAGGCCAAAGGCATCGCTCCAGGAGCCCAACACCAACAAGGGCCCAGACTAAACACAGGCATTCTGTGTACCAGGCACAGAAATCTTTATCAGTCCTCCCATTGGGAAGAGGAGCCGCACTTAATGGGGCAGAGCAGCTTACTGACAAATCATCTTCATTACCTAGGAACATTTCTGCTTTTTCCATATGGGAAAAATGCCCCTTCTACATGAGTTCAGTCACATAGAACATTGTATCACCATTCCAAAATAGACAAAATGGGCATGCTTCTGGCAATTTCATTGCCCAGAAAGCCTGATCCTAAGGTCTCTTTTCACCATTGTCACTTCTTTACTCTGGAGTCCCCATTGAGAAATTTCCAGTGATGAGTCTATGATTAGAATCATACCTTCCTGTGATTTGAATTTCATTTCCATTGGAATGTCAGTTTTTAAAAAGCTTGGAAAAGAATTGTGCATATCCTTAAAATCTAGAAAACATTCAGATGACTCTATTCTCAAAGGAAAGTGATACTTTAAAAATCAGAGTGAAATTTTGGTGAGTTAGATTCTATTCTGCTGTGGAAAGGGGCCCAGGAGAACTTGAATCCTGTTCTAATCTTACAGGTATTTCCTGCAAAGTCTCCAAAAGAATCATAAAAACAAGGGACTGAACAAATGAGAAAGTGAAGTACATTTTATTTTTAATTTGGCTAATGCCAAATAAACAAAGACAGAACTCTCTAGTAATGTGTCTAGCACACATGGTTTGTTCTCAGATCCCAATCCAGACCCCCAACTCTAAATTGAATATCTTATCTTAGAATCTTAGCTTCCTTGGGCTGCTGATGTGGAACAGGAGATAGAGGTAATAAATAAGGAAGGCACTGCATGGAAAAAGAAATAAAAGGAACCTAGAGAAATCTCAAAGCCAGAATCTTTCATGACATAAAACAACAAACAAATGAAAAGTACATACTACCACTGAAAAGACAGTTATTTTACAAAAGATTCCTTCTCATCACTGGACAGATAAATCTACTGAATCTGTTTACTAAGTGAGAGAAACAGGGATTTTGAGGTCAACATCAACCCTGAAGATAAGAAATGAAGCAGCAATCCAGGACTTGGTCCCATGCATCTGGCCGCATTGTTGGAGGGGAAAGACAATGTTAGCACAGAGAACTACCCTGCTAGGGGCCATCAGCAGAAGAGAATCTAACACAGCTTAGTACTTTATTCACTTTGGGGAAAAACAAGAAGCAGGAGAAGAGGATAAAGAGATGGTTTTCTGCAAGCCCCAGGAAGAGAGGTACAGGTTGAGAAAGAAAATCTGTTACTATTTTGAGTTTGATGCTGTTATCATTGTAAATACTGCATTGCGAGGCACCCTGTACCTTAATGTAGGAACTCCTGAGACCATCACAATTACTCTTGAATTAGATGTTCCTCTCCATAGAAAAATCAAAAAATTCTGCCAAAACCTCCTAGAATTGATAATGAAATTTATCAATGTACCAGTATACAAAATCAACACGCAAACATAAACTGCATTCCCATACACCAATAATAAAGTCACTGAGAAAGAACTTAGGAAAACAATATCATTTACAACAGTAACAAGAAAAATTAAATACTTAGTAATTAACTTAACCAAGGAGCTAAATTATCTCCACAGTGAAAACTGCAGTACTCTGAAGAATATTGAAAAGAACATCAGAAAATCGCAGGATATTCTCTGTTCCTGGATAGGCAAAACCAATATTATCGAAATGACCATACTTTCAAAGCTGATTTAATGCAATTGCAATCAAAATACCTACAGCATTTCCAACAGAAATAGGGAAATTTATTCTATAATTCATACAGAACCAGAAGTGACCCAAAGTAAAAAATAAATCCTGGGCAACAAGAATGATAGAAGAGACATGGTAATACCGGACTTGAAGTTACCCTATAAGACTACAGTGATTAAAAAAGACAGCATGATATTGGCACAAAAACACATAAATGGATCAGTGGAATAGAAAAGAAGGTGCAGAAACAGCCCCAGACACATTCAACTATTCAATCTTTGGCAAAGGATCCAAAAACATACACTGGATGAAAGAAATTCTTATTAGCAAATGATAGAGTGAAAACTGGCTGTCCACATGCAGAAGACTGAGTCTAGACCCATATCTTTCACTATATGCTAAACTAAAATAAAAATGGATCAAAGATCTAAGTTATAAATGAGAAACACTCAATCCGTTGGAAGATAAAGTAAGTAAAACTCATGAAGTCATCAGTGTAGGCAGAGACATTCTACACACAACTTTAATGTCACAGGAAATAACAGAAGGAATCAATAAATGGCATTATTTCAAGTTATAAAAATTCTGCACAACAAAGGAAATAATCAGTAGAATGAAGAGTCAACCTACAGTATTGAAAAAAAGTGTAGCCAGTTACAGTCACACAGAGGACTATTATCTAGAGTATATAAAGAACTCAAAAAATTACACCCCCAAAATAAAAGGCTCAATCAAAAACTGTGCAACTGAAATAAAGACACTTTTTACAAGAAGAAATGCCAATGGCCAATAAATACATGAAGAAAATGTTCTACTTCACTGACAATTAGACAAATGAAAATTAAAACAGTACTGAAATTTCATCTTACTCTAGAAAGAAAGGCAATTTTCAAGAAATCAAAGAATAACAAATGCTGGTGAGGCCTCAGGGGAAAAGGAGCTCTCTGGACTCTTGGTAGAAATGTACACTAGTACGAGCTTTATAGAAATCAGTATGGAGATTTCTCAAAATACTAAAAATAGAAACTTCATTCAACCCAGATATTCCTCTTTTAGTTATATTCCCAAAAAGTCAGTGACATTGCATTACAGCTATACACACCAATGTTCAAAGCAGCACAGTTTATAATATCTAAATCCTGGAAGCAGCCTATATGTCCATCAACAGGGAAATGGCTAAAGAAAATGTGGATCTCTACAGGATTGAATACTACTCAGCTGCAAGTAAGGATAAGTTTCAGACATGTTTTAGGAAAATGGATGCACCTTGAAAACATAATGTTAAGAGAAATAAATCAGGCACACAATCCCAAATAATACATTATTTATATATAATATATGCATATATTTATTACAAGTGCAGTAGCTTCCTATTAAGGAAAGTATGAGTGACTTCATTAACAGCTTCCAGAAATACTAGGGCTTTCTTATGTATGCCCAAATGTATATACCTTCTGGTTTTTAAATAATTTCACCATCTATGTTCTCCTAGATATAGATGCGTATAACTGCATACATATCACCCACCTTCCTGGATGCACGTGCTATATGGCTGCTATGGTTACTGAGAATGGAATAGACTTCTGATCTCTGCCTGGGGTGTAAGGGGCGGGAAAGAGTGTTGTCCTCACCCCTATGATGGTGAAGACTAGAGAAACTGCAAGTTCATGATGTGTCTCCCCTGCATCAGAAAGCACAACTCCCTGAGCAGCCCACTAATCCTAAATAAAAGGAAAAGGCAGAACCTGCAGAGAGATGGCTTGTCTGTGGTAGATGCGGTCAGACACTGCGAAGGGAAATTCAGCTCAAATAGTTAAAGCATGAGTGTGTGGACCCCTGAAAGCTGCAGATGCAGGGAAAGTTTGCAGTGCCTCACTGGTTCTCTTGCCAGACGCTGATGGCAACGTCCAAAGGAATGGGTCAGCATTTTGAGAAGTGTCCCTTTGGGCATAGGCACTGTGTTCCTCTCTTTCTCTCCAGGACAAGGGAACAAGATCTTTCATCCGTAGGGGAAGGAAGAAGAGTACGAGTGCTGTCAATAATGTCACCCTTGGGACACTGGGAAACCCATTTCAGCAAAGACAGAAACCAAACCCTGCAGGCCAATTTCAGCACCTGTTACAGGTACAGAAATACTGGCCGGGGCGGCGGGGCAGGGAGGAAGGGGCAAAAACACTGGATATAAGAGGAGCACTGGGGACTGAAGATTGGCGCACCCAGGGATGCACAGCAGTAACAAACTTCAAACCCAGCCATGGGCAAACTGGACACACCCCCTCCTAGGGAAAGCGGGCAACCGGGAAGGTGTGTTCATCCCTAGGCAGGGAATTGGTGAGGGCAGTCTCTACCATCTTCAACCAGATGTTGTTGTAAACAAAGCCTTACAAGGTAATACAATACACAAAAAGGAAAGGAAAGACGACATAAAGCCAAGGGATCAATCCATCCATGAAAGCAGGCTGAGATATGACATAGATGTTGGGATCATGTGAAAGGGAATTTAAGAATCAGCCAAAGGTCACTTTAGATTTCCCAGCTGCCACATCACGATATTTCAGTGTACCTATAAAGCAGCATAACCTACAAAACTAGGAACATCTAAGCCAGACTAAGGCATCTTTGTTCAGTAAACTTGGTTCCTAAAAAAATCTCTTAGGAGTCTTGCAGGAACTACATACTGCAGTAGTTTCACATATGTTTACTGACTATTTCTTGTACATAGAGCCCAATCTCAGGTCTTAGCTCAAAGAGAAAGAGGCCCACTATGAATGAAAACAATTATATCTAATTAGATCTAAAACAATTATTCAATTTTTTTTGCTCAGCTGAAATGGGTTTTCGCAGTGCTCCCAAGATGAGTTTACTTGTTGTACTTCTGTTCTTCCCTCCTTCTGCATGGATAAAGACCTTGCTCCTTTGTCAGGGAGGAAAGAGAGAAACATCAGGGCCTGTACCCTGAGGGGCGCTTTCTCAAAACACTGACTGATTCTAGAACCTTTCAGACTTAGAGTAATGTCAGGTAATGTCATAGGTCATGTGTTGTCCTTTCCTGACTGTCTCCTAATGCACCTCGGCTCCATTTGGTTACAATTACACTATTATAGAAATATAATTAAATTCCTTTCACATATTGAGGAAATTGGACACAGGGACTTTTAATAGTGTTTCCAAGGGTATAGTCAGTGACAGAGTTGGTTTTTCATAGATTCCTCAAGTTAGTCTTTCCTCCAACAAGCCCCAGCTGAATTTATGTTCATCTTCACAAGTCTCTGTGAATGTCATCATACACTTTTCCTCCTCTCTTGTACTGTCAGAGGACTGAAATGTGTCACAAGAGAGTGCCACAAATAGGAAGTTTGGACAGACCTGCTCTCAACATCAACTTCCTTCAGTGACACCTTGTTGAACATCAGAAGGCTACTGTATTTGAGAAGCCTTGATTTTTTTTTAACTATTCTTATACATAGGCACCTTGGCTCAAGACACACAACCTTTTCCATCAGATGAGAACCAAGCCTCATGAGAGAATGAGGAAAGATAACAGCATCCCAACTTACAAAACAAACTCTGGGTGTTCCCTTCAAGACCCTTCTTGTGATACTTACAGTGCTCTACTGCGGGTGGCCCTCAGAAAGCATCCTTCCTCCCTCCCGAGAGACTCACTGCTGCTGTGACTTTGCACATCAGCCTTTTCATTTTCCTCACAACTCTGGTCGCATGCCTCAGTACTTTCCCTGTCCTCCTTCCACTTTTTCTGCCCCTTACAACATAAATGCCACAAAATCGGGATATTTATCCACCATATTTGTTACTGTCAGAATTCAAAAAATATTTGCTGAGTAGCAATTCATTCAACACAAAAATATCAGGATTGATATTAATGAGTGGTGAAGCTTAGTAAAATATCTGTTGCACTGGGGGCAGATAAATGCTACTCATGTGTGGGGAGCTAGGTTTCCCCTGGGAGAAACACAAGCTTACTCTTGGTCACCCTGGAACAGAACTGAGCAAGGCTTGGGTGGGAAGGGCCAGGGAGGGGTCTGGCCGAGATTCTCCGGTGACCCATCAAGACCACATTTCAGTCTGCATGCCTGCCTGATTTTGTGAGTTGAGCTGCTGTTCCTTGTAGGTCTCTGGTAAGCAGCAGTGCCCTTAAAACCTTACCCTGAGCTAGAAATGATGAAGAGAGCCTGCAGTGATGAGGCAGTTCCAGAACGGTGAGTGCAGAGCGTGCTGCCAACAGAGCAGAGCTCTCCCACAGCAGGGGTCACAGGAAAGACACGGAGACAGGCCAGCGTGGTGGAAGGTGAGGGCAGAAGAAGGCCACTTGATGGTCAAGCAAAGGTGAAACTCTGCAGAATGCTGGGAGCAGTTTTGGGGAGGGACATTTCTAACAGATGACCAATCAAAGGTCACCTTCTGCTCACATGGGTACTGAAGAAACTGCATTATTTGTAGCTGTGTTTTGTGAGGCTGATGCAGAATAACTTACCAAGCACAACTGTTTAAAGCACCTACAGACTCTCAATGTCAAAAAGCTGCAACCGCTAAACTTTTCAGAAGAAGTGTATAATCATTTCTTTTTTGAAGCACATACTTTGCAAACCCAAGTCACATCATGATTTTCTTATTTACATTAAAGGTACATAATAAAAACAAATGCGTAGGCTTTTCATCAGTCAAGAAAAAACTCATTTCGATTGATTCCTAATGAAGCATTTCTTTGAGATCTACAGTGAGCATCAATCTGAAACTCTTTCAACTTCACCTGTTATAAAATCAATTTTTCTTTGAATAACGTCCAACAGCCATGCACTGGCCGGACCTAGGCAGCCCTGGTCTGGATAATCATCTTTTGCTCCTCAAAAACCCTGTAGAACTCCATTTCCCTGGGCAGCTGCTTGCCTACTTCCTCACTGTCTTAAGTTTTCTCCCCATCAGCCCAGCTGTTTCAGAGCTGAAGCCACGGTCTGGGTCTGTATCAGTTTCTGGACTGTGTGGGAAATGCCACAAACCAGGCTGCTTACACAGCAGAAAGGCACTGTCTCAGACTCTGGAGGGTATGAATCCCAGGTCAAGGTGCTGGCAGAAGGGTTGATTCCTTCTCAATGCTGTGAGGAAAATCTGTTCTTTGTCTCTGTCCTTGCGTCTGGTGACTGCTGGCAATGCTAGGCGTTCCTCGGCTACCAGACATGTCACCCAGATTATTTTTCGTTTGTATTCACATGACACTGTCACATTGTCCACGTGTATGTGAGTGTGTGTGCGTGAGGTGGGGTGTCTCTCTGTCCAAGAGTCACCTTTGTATGAGGATGCAGTCTTACTGGGTCAGGGCCCACAATACTAAGTTCACGTGAGCTCGATCTCGTCAAAGACCCATTTCCAACCACGGTCATTATTCACACGCACTGAGGGTAGAACTTCCTTGGTGGAGATTCAACCTGACCCCCAGTTGGTGGGGCGAGTCTGTGCTCTCCCCATTCCAGCACCCTCACTGGGACACCCCAGGTTAGCTGCTCATGCTGCTAGTCATACCTGAGACTCCCTTCTGTCTTTTCAAATGCTATCTCTCCTAGTTCAAAACCTGAAATTTTAACTTTGTTGGTGAAAGTCTCCAGATAATGTGAGCTTGATTTTTTTGGAAATGAGATCAAAGCTCTCTTTGCAAAGTTTCTATCATTTGAAATGCTAGGTGATCTTTGTCTCTTCCAAAATTTCTCAGAGAAAGGCAGTTTTAAGGCATAGATGAAAGGAAGAAATAAGAAGTCATTTTATTTTTCATGACACTGCTTTGCTGTTCCTTCTTCCAATCTTCCCATCCATATAAACCCTACAATCGAGTGTCCTGTCCCTTCTGGCCCTGTCATTTGGAAGTCACTCTTGAGCCACACCAAGCCACTCAGCAATTCTCCAGCAGAGCACACTACCAGGTGTTCACGAGCTGTTTTTTCCACTGGAAGACCTGGCCTCCTTCATGGGAAGCCCCCATTCAACCTCTACAACCTTAGTTAATGTCATCCTTACCAAATCCCCCACACTTGAACTATACCCACCTTCATCTAGTTCAATAATCTATACAAACCTCTATCACCCCAGCTTTGCCATTGTTTTTGCTGTGATCTGTTGTCAGGGTAGTCTCTCTCAATTGCAC
>RJWT010006644.1:0-28803 GCA_004365215.1 Cuniculus paca | reverse complement strand
TCCTATCATCTTGTTTTGAAAACCTATACTGTTATTGTTTTGGGTTTGTTGTTGTTGTTATTTGTTTGTCTCTTGTTTTTTGCTTTTCTTTTCTGTTTCTTTTTTTCTCTTAAATAAATAAAAACATATATAGGCACAAATTGGCAGTTCAGTTGACTGGGAGATTGTAACACTGGTATCACTGAAGAACTCTGAGAAATACAAAAACTCCAGTACATTGTAAATCCACTGAATTAGAAGTTGCATTTGACAAGCTTCTCTGGTGATCTATTTGTACCATATACTATAAATAGCGCTGGTTATCGTACAGTACTCATGATGATCCTGCTAGCTTTCTGTTGTGAAACCGTAGTGATTATGCCATCCCCAGGAGGCCTTCATTGGTTGTTGGCTCTTAATGATAATAGGCATTAGCAAATGTGTTGGTGTTAAGAGAAAATAATCAAAATAATCATTATTAAAGCTGAAGTAAGGTAAGCAGTCACCAAGATAAATGCACTTGGAAAGGTAAAATACCTACACAAATTGCAAAGGCCCATTAATGTCATATTATTTAATGGATGACATTTTCTAACATTAAAATTAGAAAATACCTGACATTAAGGGTGTTGCTGTTCATTGAAAACTCAAATTAGGCATCAGCTCAGACAGTTGGCAGAGTACAGGTAGGAAATATAAGAGCTAAATAATCGAGGAACTGTTTTGTTTACTTTTCTCTCGTTGCTAAGACAAACACCTGACGCCCAAAGTGAAGGAAGGAGAGGTTTATTTAGCTCACAGTTTCTGGGGACTTCAGTCCATAATCAGCTGACTCCAAGGCAGGGTGGGATGCACTGGGGCAACACTTCAAGGCAGCAGCCAGAGCAAAAAAGAGGGCAGCATTTATGGCGGCTGCAAGCGGCAAGAGCAAACTGCGCCAAAGAGGAGGACACACCCCAATTCCAACCTTACCTTGTATGTCCGCTCCATCCCTGGGCAGGTGCAGAACTCATACCGCCAATCCCAGTGCTAGACAAAGAGTCAATCACAAATGCTAGATTCAGCCGCTTCCATGATTACATGAGGCTTGGGGGGCCATCTATATACAAACCGTAACAGGAACCCATGTTAACCATACATACATCTTTGTGAGTCTTGAGATTTGATATTAAATAGTTAGAAACCATGAATGTGATTTGTGAAAGAATTTCAGTAAAAATATTTTTTAATAAATATTTTCTGAATATTTTTGGGAACTCAGAAAACTCAGAGCTCTCAATGAGCTCATAATGTAAGGGAAAAGCAAATATCTACTTCCACACGTAATATAAGTGACATAGTAGAACCACAATTAGAGAAATATGGAATAGGGCACAAGAGGATGATTAAACTGGAAAAACTAGGGTAAGTCTTACAAAATACAACCGTGATATTATTTTTCTGTTCCAAGCTTTTGTTTTACTTACTTGATTTCATGGGTCATGCTAGCTACTTTATGATTTAATACTGATAATGTATGATTTTCAAATTTACATTTCTTGCCCTTTTTTATCCCACTGCTATTACATTCATATTTCATTACATTTTACTTTTGTGTACTATATCGACCTCATCATCTCAAAAACTGAGTTCATCATCTTTCTTCTTTCTGAATTCTTTCTCTCAGGAAATAATATACTTAGACACCAGAGCCAGACACCTCACCATCAGAGACACTTTTGCTTCATGCCATCATCTAACCAATTACAGAGGTTAGCCAGTTGCAACTATTTCATTTCTTTTTAACAATTACTTCCCAAACACCTTTCCTTTACCAAGACAAGGTTATCTACAATGTTGTTTACACAGTTCTGCTATGTAATCATTGTCTTGCCATATTATAATTGGTTTAAAGTAATGTTTTTACTTTTAGTCTGGCAGAGAGACTGACACATAATATGTATAATTATTTTGTAAGCACTTTGTTGACATGAAGTGGCATAGTTTCAATCTTGAAAACAAATGGAACAAATAATCACTAGCCTAGCACAAAACTGATGACATTCATTTCATATGTCCAATTCTATACAGTCTGCTTTTTTTGCAATATAGACTGAATTGCTTTATATATAGATGTTCACACTTTTTGCTCAGTGTTGAAGAAGATTGTGAGCCATGGCCCTACAGTGCTAAATTCTAGCCTAGACCAACATTTTAGAATACTGCAATCTTGGTACTGAAGAACATAAGTGTGTAAATTATTTGCTTAATTGCACTAATCATGTCCTTATTAGTCAATATAATTAGAAGATATTAAACCATCTGAAGCTACTGTAAGGTTAATGTAGGTCTCCAAGTTAAAAGTGTTGACATGAGATGAAAATGATTCACTCCACAGAATACTAGGAATATTTAGGTTCATATGCATGATGCTAGATTTAAACAAATTAGCCACAGAAGTGTTTTTTTTTTTTGAGGCAGAGCCTTTCTATGTAGTTCAGACTGGCATTGAACTCATTATGTATCCCAGGCTGGCCTCAAACTTGTAGGGATCCTCCTGCATCATCCTCCTGAGTGCTGGAATTATAGGTGCACTGCCACTTCTGGCTGGAAATATACATATTTTCAGTAAGTGTGTCTAAAGGCAAAGTTTTAGATTTTCTAGGAATAGGATTCAGGGGAATGTTGAGCACTTTCTTCACATCTATAGAACAGGGTGAAGCTGCTCTTTAGACTCATTTATGTGATAACCATGTTACATGATCCCCAATTCAAGACACATTTTTAATACATAATAAGACTAATGGCTGGTGGTGTAATAGGATATTTAAAATTTGCAAAATTTTAGAAACTCTGAAACAGACTAACTCATTGGCTGATGGGTAGGTCAGAGCAGCACAGAATATTATTTTTACCAATTTGTTTGAAGGCTATATTTTTAAAATTTTCTATGAAAAATTTATCTTGGTCAACAAAGGGAAATTAGAGAAATAATAACCTTCACAATAGCATCAATAAAAATGAAATACTTATGAATTAACTTAACCAAGGATGTGACTGACCTCTACAATGAAAACTACAGTACTCTGAAAAATGATTGAAAAAAATATCAGAAAATGGAAAGATGTCCCCTATTCCTGGATAGGCAAAAGCAATATAGTGAAAATGGCCATTCTTCCAAACTGTTATATAAATTTAACACAATCTCAGTCAAAATACCAATAGCATTCCTTACAGAACTAAAAGAAATCCTAAAATTTGTATGGAACCAGAAAGGATCAAGATTAGCAAAAGCAATTTTGTGCAACAAGGGCAAGGTAAAGGACATCACAATCCTGGACTTCAGTTTATATTAAAAATTTACAGTGATAAAAATAGTATGGTATTGGAGAAAAAAGATTCTTGGATAATTTGAACAGAATAGAGGATACAGAAACAACTCTAGACACCTGCAGCTATGCTATTTGTGACAAAGGGGCCAATTTTCCTTTGCTGGAGGAAAGATAAGCTTCTTTAACAAATGACACTGCTCTTCTAGAAGACAAAATAGGTAAAACTCTTGATGGCATAGGTATAGGCAAAGACTTCCTGAACAAAACTCCAGTTGCATAAGAAATAATTCCAAGAATCAACGAATGGAATCATATCAAATTAAAAAGCTTCTGCACAGCTAAAGAAACAACTAACGGAGTGAAGACAACTTACAAAATGGGAAAAAATGTTTATCAACTACTCCTTAGATGAAGGACTAATATCTCGAATATATAAAGAACTAAAAAAATTAGATTCCCCAAATTTACAGATCCAATTAAAAATGCACATCTAAAATGAATAGACACTTCTCAAAGGAAGAAATAGAACCTACCAAGAAATACCTGAAAAAATGTTCAGCCTCATTGGTCGTTCAAGAAATATAACTTAAAGGAACACTAAGATTCCATTTCACTCCAGAAAGAAAGGCTACCATCAAGAAATCAACCAATAACAAAAGCTGGTGAGCTTGTGGGGAGAAGGGAACCCTTCTCTATTGTTGGTGGGACAAACTGATACAACTACTATGGAAATCAACATGGAGATTTCTCAACTAGTCGAAAGTAGAAGTTTCATTTGACTCAGCTGTTCCTCTTCTAGGTATCTTCCTGAAAGAGTTATAAGACATCATACCAGTGATGTATGCAAACCAGTGTGTATAGCAGCACAATTCAATGTAGGTAAATCTTGGAAACAGCCTATATGTTCATCAACAGATGAATGAATAAAAAATATGTGATTTATGCACAGTGGAGTGCTACTCTGCCATAAAGATGGATAAACTTGAGTCATGTGTAGGAAAATGGATGCATCTTGAGACTATAATGTCAAGGGAAGTATTGGGGACCTGGCCAAGATCCCTAATCTCCCAAAGGAGTGTACACGAAGGTGTAAATAAATGAGACAAGTGGTATGATTTTAGGGCTTGAGGAGGGTCAAAACCCTCTAATAGTGTTCAAGACTCGGGGCCGAGACAAGGAATGTCTCTCAGTGGCCCATATTTATTAGATCTTCAAACAAGGAGATGGGATACTGAGTGTGGGATCTTGGGAGTGGTTCAAGGACTTTTCCAAGTAATAGATTATGTTAATTTAGGAGAAGTATTTTAGGAGAAAATCTCCAGTACAAAATCTCCATTACAGGAATGAAATGCCTGCTGCTACAGTCTTTATTTAGTTAACTGGTGTAGGAGCTATGTGTCCTCAGCTCTGATTTTATCTTGCCCTTTGAGGCATCTCTTTGTTCTCAGGTCAACCACGCCCTGACCATGTCCAGTCCTGAAGTCTGTTCAATTTCTAGCTTCAGTGGCTTCCAACAGGGAAGTAACTCAAACACACAAGATTAATTATGCATGTTTCCTCTTATATGAGAAACTAATATATATATATATGTGAAATAAAAGACAGGAAAAATGGAAAAAAGGTATTGTAATCCAGTATAGACAATATATCTAAAAGTATACAGTTGTCATATATTTTATATGTTTTTGGCCTATTACTCTACATTTCAAATTGTACATATGAGAATTAGCTTTGTAAGGTCTTATAAGATAAATGATTCTGACTCTGGAAAAAGAAAAGGGGTGGAGGGAGGGAGGTAAAAGGGAATCAAATGTGTTATATACATGTATCAATTCCCTACAGTGAATGTAATCGCTGTGTACTCCTAACATGTACTAATAAAAGTCAAAAAATAAATACATTTTAAAAAAAGTTTATCTTGGTTAAAATGTTAGGGAAAAATTTTGGCAATATAATTACAATTAAATTAAAATAGATCTGCTACTTTAATATACTCAGTATCTTCAAGCACAAAATGCTAAAAATTATCCTCTAAAGAAAAGTATTCCTTTTTTATCATTAACTTGCACTCATTAGGTTAATACTTAGGATCATACAAAGAAATGTTGCAATTCAGGCCAGTCTTGAATGGTAAATGGCCCCAAAATTTGTCAGTTGAAAGTGACTGTTACCCAGTTTCTCTGAAAAAATATGTCTACTTTTGGGAGAAATTGTTCTTTGGCAACTTGAAATACCTTTTTCCTCTTCAAAGCCTCCCAAATGATGAACTGAATGGATGTTTTTAGTGTCTACAGTCAGGAAAAAAAATATGTTTCTCTGAAGAATAGTGAAAAGTCTTTAGAAAACTGTGTTAGAATGGATTTGAACAGATCTCTATTCTTACACTGCAAAATGCTTTTAATTTGTTATCATATCTTCAAGTGGGATCAGTTTGTAGCAAATTCAGCTTGGCAGCAGGGGTTACATGTCCTCACTTGTAAAGCACAAAACAGAGAAGAACTTTACCTCTGCACCCAGCAATCATTTCCATTTGTTAAAGTGTGCTAACATCAATTCCCGCAGAGGACAAGAAATTAAAGTCATTGTCTAGTTTATACTAAAGGAAATAATGCTTCTCATTTTTTCTTTATTCATATGTATACATTTTTGGCATATTTATGATATAGCAAATAATGTAATGATGTTTATTTTCAGGGTATAAAACAAATTCTTAATAAACTCTCTAATAGTTGAGGGGTTGATTGGGCATGTGATTTGATATTGATAATAGACCATTTTACATGTTGAGGTTACTATGATCTCACCTGTGCTGCCTCACCACCTTTCATTTTTTTCTTTTGCATTTCAAATCCTAATGAAAATAGAACTGCCTGGCTCCCACCCAGCCTGAGCATATTTTATTATTCACATTGCTCCCTCTGTGTTATAAATTCTCCTCTCCTTTACTTAACTAACCCCTCCAAACTAAAATCAAGGCCTTTTCCCCCATGAGGCCATGCCTGACCTGCTGATTTGGACTAAATTGGCTTTCTCTGCCACCTTGTAGCTGTCTCCACTGCCTTTCTGTCATGTGGGTCATGTTAATATGCCTAATAAACTGTAAAATACTTGAAAAAAGGACTACACTTTTCAATCCCTGGTGCAAAACATTGTTCCAGCACTTTCTGTAATTATAAAGTATAAATACTCATGGAGTGCATTGATGAATATAATAGCTTTCCTGCTTTCTGGGATTTGCAGTTTACTGGACAAATATACAAAAGCATTTGTGATTTTTAAAATAAAATGACAACAGGAAACAAAGTGGCATTCTTTAGATTTGGAATCAGAGACATCTTTGGTAAAAAGAAATCAAATTTCAAGCCTGAAACACAAGTAGGAGTCATTGAGGCAAATCTTGTGCATCAAAGGACCATTTAAAGCAGAAGGCGCTGATTGAGCCTAAAGCTGTGTCTTGATGTTTACATATTCACGGTACTCTACTGAGCAATAATTTATATATAATAAGATGTGCTAGTCCTCAAAATGCAGTGTGACATTTTAGTACACATTTATATTATCTCCACTCAGATCAGGGCAGAGAACAGCTTTATTTCCCCTCTAAATTTTCCTGTACTCCACTCCAGAAAATTTTACCTCTAGAGGTGGTCATTATTCTGGCATCTATCGCTCAGTATGATTTTACACAATTGAAAGACACTTGGGTTAACAAATGTTGGGAGAAAAGGTGACAGTATTATAGGCTAAATTATATAGAAATTGAAATGCAGGCAGAGAGCGACTAGACCCCCAAGGAAGTTAGCACAAAAAATAAAGACATCAAGCTTCTGATTGGAGACATAGATGAAGATGCAAAGTCCAGGCCAGCATGCCTCCCTGTTGATAAACAGCAACTTGAGATTACAATGTAATTAGTACCACCTGGTCCAGTAGGTCCAGACAACCCTCAGATGCCCAGGTGGGTGACCGGAGTATCTAGACCCATCCACTCCCCAGAATGACCTTTGTTCTTTCCATGAGTCCTTGCTATGTGACTTAATTCCCTATAGGATTGATGTTCGTTAAGCAATGATACTTCTAATGCTATAGGTTGATTGAGTTTGACCCATGTTGTACCCATGTTGTGACTTTGCTGTATAAATTACCCCTGACAAAGGGCCTTGGTGTCTATCCATTCTGGGCTCCTTTTGGAAATTCAAGATTCCTCTTTTTATTTCCAATAAAACTCTCTTAACTTCGTCCTTTGGTTAGTGACTTCATTCCTTGATGTTATGGGACCACGAACTCAGCAAATTTGACATCTAACAAGTTGGGAATTATATTTTTCCTATATTAATAGAAAAGAGAGATGAGAATACAAAGGTAGCCAGGTCACCGATCTGGTTCAAGATATGGACTTCGGCATTGGTGAAATAAAAATTGCAGACGATCTCAGTAAGAAGCTGACATGATTGGATTAATATCTTAACAACTATGTTAATTGATGAAGATTAAAAGTAGAATAAAGAGGGCAGCAAAGATGTTAACACAATATTCCAGGGTAAAAATGATGGTAGCATGGGCCAAGGAATAGCATGTCAATGGAGAAAAAGTTGATTTGTTTAAAATGTATTTTGAGTGCAGATACAGCTTGCTGGACCTCGTGGGATGCAGTGAAGACAGTCCTCAGAGGGAAATTTACAGTGGTGAGTTCTCGTGTCAGGAAAACAGAACAAGTGCAGATGAACAACCTAGTACTGCACCTCAAACTTCTGGAGGGAGAGAACAGGTCAGGCCCGGGGACCAGGGAGAAGAGATGATTATAGAGATCAGAGCAGAAATTAATGCAATTGAGACCAGGAAAACAATGTGAAGAACTGATGAATCGAAAAGTTGGTTCTTTGAAAGAATAAATAAAACTGATAAAGCCGTAGCCAACCTTATAAAGAAAAGGAAGGAGAAAGCTCAAGTTCATGCAATAAGGAGTGAGGGTGGTAGGATCACTGCAGATCCTGTGGAAATGAAGAGGATCATCAATACCTACTTTGAAAGTCTTGCTCTTATAGGATCGAAAGCACAGAGGAGATGGATCGATTGCTGGAGGCATGCAAATTACCAAAGCTGGAATGAGAGGATGTGAAACTTCTGAATAACCCAGTATCAATTAATGAAATTGAGAACGTAATTAAAGATGCCAACAGGGGGGAGCCTGGGTCCTGATGGATTCATAGCTGAATTCTACAGGAAATTTAGAGATAATTTGATACCAATACTCCTCAAACTCTGTAATGAAATCGAAGGGGAAGTGGTTCTCCTTGGTTCATCCTAGGAGGCAAGTGTTAACCTAGTGCTAGAACCAGAGAGGGACCCAACCAGAGAAGATTACAGGCAAATCTCTCTAATGAATGTAGATGCAAAAATCCTCAATAGCAAACAGAATGCAGAAATGGTTCAACATATGTAGATCATCAAGAAGATTGTGCACCATGACCAAGTGGGATTCATCCCAGGAATGCAGCGATGGTTCAACATACATAGAACAATAAATGTGGTGCACCATGTTAACAGAGAGAAGGACAAAAATCACACAATCATCTCAATAGTTGCAACAAAAGCTTTTGATAAAGTCCAACACTCGTTCATGGTAAAAACCCTAGAGAAAGTTGGAGTGTATGGTCTTTACCTCAATCTGATGGAAGCCATCTATGACAAACCAGCAACCAACATCATACTAAATGAGCAAAGGCTGGGGGCTTTTACTCTGGGATCAGGAAGAGGACAGCATTGTCCACTGTTACCACTCCTATTCAATATAGTTCTGGAAACATTAGCCAGTGCAGTTGGACAACAGAATGGAGGGATAGGAAAGGAAGAAGTCAAATTATCATTGTTTGTAGATGCCATGATACTCTGCATAGAAGACCCCAAAAACTCCACCAAGAGACTTCTAGGCTTAATAAGCAAGTCCATCACCATCGTTGGATACAAAGTCAATACTCAAAAGTCAATAACATTCATGTACACAAACAACAAGCTCACTGAAAGAGAAAATATGGAAACCACACCCATCACAATAACATGAAAAAAAATGAAATACTTGGGAATCAATCTAACAAAGGAAGTGAAAAATTTATACACTGAAGATTCCAGTACTCTGAAGGAAGAAATTGAAGAGGAATTCAGAAATTGGAGGTATATCCTTTGCTCACAGGTGGGGAGGGGCCAGTATTATGAAGATGGCTGTGGTTCCAGGGCTATTGTGCAGATTCAGTGCAATCCCAATCAAAATACCATTGTCGTGCCTCACAGATCTAGAGAAAACATTCCTAAAATTCATACAGAACCATAAGAGACCTAGAATAGCAGAGGCAGTCCTGGGCAGTCCAGGAGGCATCACAATCCCAGACTTGAAATCATATTGCAAAGCTGCTATAATGGAATTAGCATGGTGCAGGCAGAAAAGCAGACCTGAGGATCAGTGGAACAGAAGGGAGGATACAGACACAACTGCAGATATGCTCAGCCATCTTATCTTTGACAAAGGGGCCAGGCATGTTCACTAGAAGAAAGCCTCTTTAATGGGTGATGATAGAAAAACTGGTTTTCTACATGCCAAAGACTTAGACTAGATCTATGCCTATCACCATGCACTAAACTAAAGTTAAAACGGATCGAAGATCTAAATATTAGGATAGGAACACTAGATCCACTGGAAGACAGAGTGGGTGGAAGTCTTGAGGACATAGGGTTAGGTGGAGAGTTCATGAACAAAAACCAAGAAAGAATGAATACCTTTCAGTAAGCCTGGAGATACTGGCTCGCATCCATAATGCTTAAACATACTCCATGTCAGCACAAACACCAAAATAGAGTTATGTTTGCTCAATCTTTTTGCAATGTTACTTTCCTCCCTTCCTTCCTGTATCCTCTTCAACTGTGCATTCTTTTATAAAAATCTGGTGTCCTCTGTAGATCTATTTCCTTGTCCATCTCTCTTAATTTCTTTGATAAAACAGGATAGGAAGATTAAAATGCTTTTGAGGATAGAGGATAATTTATCCTACCCAATCCATGATATATATATATATATATATATATATATATATATATATATATATGCTGAGTCTCAGAAAGGTCTAGAATCTAGCTCCCAGTTCCTTACTCTCCCATCAATTGTGGCCTTTCCAGTAGCTCTGGCCCTCTGAATTATCTCACCTTCTATAAAGAGCAGAATTCCTACTCAATGTCTTTGAAACATGCTGTATTAGACTCCTATGGTTGCTATAACAAATTGCTAATATCTCAGTGTCTTAAAACAACATAAATTTATTCTTTTACAGTTCTGGAGGGAAAAAGTATGAAATGGCTTTCTATGGTATGCATGGTTGTTTTTCTTTTAAGACAAAAGGTGTTAATGTGTGAGCTATTTTTGCTACAC
Source organism: Cuniculus paca (assembly GCA_004365215.1). Lineage (NCBI taxonomy): Eukaryota > Metazoa > Chordata > Mammalia > Rodentia > Cuniculidae > Cuniculus > Cuniculus paca. The sequence goes on along the minus strand of RJWT010006644.1, from coordinate 18,096 downwards.
TAAAACCTTAGTATTCAGGTTTAATTGCAGTGTTGGCACTTAGCAATAAGTAAGTGAGTTTTGGGTTGCAGTTTGAGCACTCATCTCTGAAAGGCTCCCCATCTCTGGGTCAGGCCGTGACCTTCTGCAGTCTCCAGGAGGGTATCTCTTTCCTTTCCCTCTCCAGTTTATAGTAACCACCTGCGTTCTTTGATTTGTGGCCCCCTTTGTGTCTTTATTTTTTTACCTCTGTGGTACTGGAAAGTGAACCAAGGGCCTCTGTCCTGAGCTTCGTCCCAGTCCTTTTTTTCTTTCTTTACTTTGAGACAGGGTCTCGCTAAGTATCTAAATTGCCCAGGCTGGACTAGAATTTAGGATTTTCCTGCCTCAGGCTCCCAGAGTTCTGGGATTACAGGCAAGTCTCATTTTACCTCCTTCTTAAAAGGATATTTGTGATTGCGTTTGGTGTTCACCTGTGTAATCCACAGTACTCTTCCCATCTCAAAAGCCTCAATTTAGTCACACCTATGGAAACTTTTGCTATATAAGGTAAGATTCACAAGTTTCGAGGATTAGGCCTTGAATATGATCAGGGGCATTATTCAGCCAACCCACATGATAATCAATTTAATGAAATGGGTAGAAATGGCTTCAAAAATTGTGATCTACATGAACACACTCAAATATATACTGAAACAATGAGGTTAAGGAAGTTATTGAGAAAACCGAGTAACTGGATTATAAGGAAGTGCTTAGATCTATAAAATGACGGCTTGGTAGAGACTGCATAGTCCAGTGATCTTCGGCCTGTATACGGATACTGGTTCTTCCATCTACTAGTTATAGGAACTCAGACAACCTCCTCGCTCTCTGTGTTGCAGTTTCCTAAACTGGAAAATGTTGATAATATTTAACTATTGTGTCTAAAGAGGATTAAGTGAGCTAATGCTTTTGAAGTCCTTAGAAATATATTTGATACACAATAAAAAGTGAATAAAATTTAAATTTTAGTATTATATGAGTGCTCAACTTTCCTTTTAAAAAAATTGCCCCAGAAATTTAAAATCATTTCAGAAATATGACTGTCCACAAAACTTGCTGCCAAAAGTTATTGCATTTTTTAAAACATAAATAATAGAACAGTTTTGTTTTCAATAGCTTAATTTACTTAAAGTAAAATATAAAACTTTAACACAAGTTCTTTTCATAGAAACTTAAAAAGAGGAATGATTTTTCTTTGGAGCTAATTGTCTAGAAACGTTTAGAACATTCCTGCTCTGAATAGAACAGTAACAACAAGCAAATAAACTTTTAAAACATGCAGTTTATATGTCTAATTCTTTGGAGAGTTCTTTTCTAGTTAATTTCTGAGCTCTAATAATAAAGAAATATTGATTGGAGAACGAATAGAGAAGACACAATACCTGTTGACATATTGTCAAATCAGAATGCAGCTTCTGAGGTAAATCATTGTAGCCCTGACTGGGTCTACGGTTTGGAATGAAACGATGAGAAATGCGAGTTAATCCTAAATTCTAGTCCAGCCTGGGATTGAGTAATAAGGGGGAAGCCCTGTCTTCAATCAGACATGTTTCTTTTTTTCTTTTAAAGAGAAAAAAGGATACAAATAACAATGAAACAGATTTTCAAACTAGATTAGTGGGACAGTTACAATAATTAAAACATTACATATTGTTGCCTTCCTAGTAGATATTCAGAGTACAAGATATAGGCATGCTATCTTGTCCAAACAATATTACCACAAACCTTTCTTTTCAATGAACTAAGAGAAACTAGCTGTACAATATGCTAACTGTCTTGTGTATACCTATATTTTTTTCTTTTTCTCTTTCTACTTTTCCCCTTCAAAAACTATGTTTTCAGATAGGGAGAACCAAATTGTGAAAATGTCCACAGTCCCAAAACTGTTATAGAGATTTAATGCAATCCCAATCAAAATATCATTAGCATATCTCACAGAAGTAGAGAAAACATTCCTAAAATTTATATGGAACTGTAAGAGACCTAGACTAGCAAAGGAAACTCTGGCAACAAAGGCAAGGCAGAAACATCACAATCCCAGACTTGAAATTATGATACAAAGCTGCTATAATAAAATCAGCATGGTACTGGCAAAAAAAAAAAAAAGACCTGAGGATCAGTGGGACACAATGGAACATATGGACACAATGACAAACACACTCAGCCACCTTATGTTTGACAGAGGGGCCAAATATGTTCACTAGAAGAAAGATAACCTCTTTAATAAGTGGTGTTAGAAAAACTGGCTTTCTGCATGACGAGGATTTACACCAGACCCATTTCTATCACCATGCACTAAACTAAAGTCAAAATGGATCAAAGATCTAAATATTAATACAGAAACAGTAAACCTACTGGAAGACAAAGTAGGTATAAATCTCAAAGATATGGGATAGGCAAAGAGTTCATGAAGAAAAACCAAACTATGGCAAGTACTTCAAAGAATCAACAATTGGGATCTCATCTTATTAAAAAGTTTTTGCACATTGAAAGAAATCATCAACAGAATGGAAAGAAAACCCATGGACTGGGAAAAAATTTTGCCAACTGTCCCTCAGACAAAGGACTTCTATGAGCAACATATAAAAATTGAAAAAAATCAGCTCCCCCAAATTCAAAGACCCAGTCCAAAAATGGGCATCTGAGATGCATACACAATTCCCAAATGAAGAAACACAAATGGGGACTGGGTGTTTAGCTCAGCAGCACAAGCACCTGCCTGGCAAGTGCAATGTCATAAGTTCAATCCCCAGTACAAAAAAAAAAGAAACACAAATGGCAAATAAATATATGAAAAGATATTTGACATCATTGGTCATTCGAGAAATGCAAATTAAAACAATGCTGAGATTCCATCTCACCCCAGAAAGAACAGCTATCATCAAGAAATCAACCAATAATAAATGCTGGAGGGGCTGTGAGGAAAAAGGAACACTTCTCCATTGTTGGTGGGAGCGTAGACTGGTACAACCACTGTGGAAATCAGTATGAAGATTCCTCAAAAAACTAAGATTAGAGGTTCCATTCAACCCAGCTATTCCCCTTCTGGGTATTTTCCCAGAAGAACTGAAAACATCATACCATAGTAATATATGTGCACCCATGTTTATAGCAGCACAGTTTGTAATGGTTAAATTTTGGAAACAATACAAATGCCCATCAACCGTGGAATGGATAAAAAAGATGTGGTATTTTTATACAATGGAATACTACTCAGCTATAAAGAATGATAAACTCAAGACTTTTATAGTTAAATGAATGCAACGAAAAACAATACTCGTAAGTGAAATAAATCAGACTCACATGTGTAAACAACATAATGTCTCTCTAGTGTTAGAAACTTAAACAGTAAATAAGATCCAAAAGTTACAATGGATATAGTAAAAGGGAAAGAAACTGCTCAAAGGAAAATTATACTGTTTGATCAATCTTGTATGCCTGAATCAGGTAGCCTGAGCAATTACCTTGAGGATAATTGCTTGAGGATACTTTGAGGATAATATGCAATATAACAACCATTGTTAAATTCCTGTCATCTTGTTTTGGAATCCTATATCGCCATTGTTTTTTGTTGTTGCATTGTTGTTGTTGTCATTTTGCTTTTGTTGTTTTTTAATTGCATGTTTGGTTCTTGATTTTCTGTTTTTTTTCTCTTTAAAATAAAAAAATAAAACGTATTTTGAAGTTCATAGCTATTTAATCAACATTTAAAAAATTAGCTTTCTTATTTTAGGAGGGCGTTATTTAAAAATTATGTTTGCATTTTAACATAATTTTGTTGGTTTTTGTTCTGTTCTGTTTTGTTTGATTTTATTGTGCCTGATGATGGTATGGGAAGTTATTTTGAAGGTAACAAGAGGCATCATGGGAGCCATTGTTGGTTTCCTGTTGTCTTGTTTTGAAGTCTTGCATCATGTTCATTGTTTTGCTTTAATTGACTCTATTCTGTTTTACTTCTTTCAGTTTTATTCTTTTCAAAATAAAAAAAAATTTAAAAAATCAAATAATTTTGGTGAAATCTATAGAGATATTCCTCCAAATTTCAAGGTTGTTATTTTTTATGTTGGTAAAGTATGTTTTAATTAAATCATTTTACTATTTTATCTACAAAATATTTCTTTCAATATTCTATAACACTTAGCCTACTAATTGCCTTTTGTCCAGAAAAAGGGTAATTGGAATGATTTTAAAAATTACTACCTATCATAGAAATTTATTACTGATTTATTCTCATCCACAAAATATGACTCAGTTTTCTAGCAAAAAATATGTATAAACAATAAGTATTCCAAAGAGACATACTATTGAGCACTTCTACTCTTCAATTAAGACTGGGTTATTTAAGCAAACTTATTCTATGCTAAAACCTTGAACGCCACTTACATATTTCTTAGGCAAGCACCCTATCATTTGGCAAAAACATATTTTATTTTGTCTGGTTTTCCTTTTTCAATCAATCAAGGTAATTTCTCCTAGAGATAGAATAATTGATTCTTGTTTGTTTGTTTCTACATTTTGCAAATCTGATGCTTGTTTCAGATTTTTTGTTTAATTGGTGAGACAGGGTTAAAAAGTGATGATACTACTGTTTTATCTTCCCAGCACTTTCATAACAAAGCAACACACAGAAGGTGATTTAAAACTATAGAAACTTAGTATCTTGTGGGGTAATTTATAACAATTGAAATTCACTGTCTTTGAGAGTTGAAGGCCAGAAATTCAAAATGAAGGCAGAGCCAACCTCCCTTTAAGAGTCTGGAAGAACTTTTTCTTGTGTCTTCTTACTGCTGGTGGTGTTTCAGGACAATCAGGACTCCTTGGTTTCTGAGTGCGTTACTCCAGTCCTCTGTCTTTAACTGGTATTCTCCTATGTGTTTGTCTCTTCATAGCATGTTCCTTTTATAAGGATATCAGTCATTTTGACTGACTCCCACTCTGCTCCAGTATGACCTTTTCTTCTTTTTACTAAATCTATAACAACCTCATTTCCAAATGAAATCTTAAATGAAGAGAGACTAGGATTTCTCCTTTTTTTTTTGGAAGATGACATAGTTCAGCCCATAAAAAATTACCAATACTGATAAAGGAAAATCTCTGTCACTGGAGTGTTGCCTCCCAGCCAATCTGTCCATATATTTTATTCATTAACTGTAGAAAATAATAGGCACACAACAAGCTTGTTTGTATGTGTCTGCATGTGTGCGTTCACTTCTATAGATCTAGGAGAGGCTTTATCACTGATAAATCAGTCATGGAAAAAGTTGAAAATCATGTTTTACATTTATATTCCTAGTTCACTCTTTTCTTGAGGCGTGCATAGCCATTTGCAAAATTTTCTTCCAGAGTAAGCTATTAGTATTAGTTCATAAAACCACCACCCAATTTTTCATTCTCTTTCTCTAATGTGTTTTAATGTGTGCTATATAAATTGAAATTCTTCTGGGTGAATTTTGTGTCTATGTCCTCGATGAGTTAGCATATATAAAAGTGCTTAACAATTTGATTTAGGATGAATTTTTTAAACTGCTTCTTCCTTACAGTTGGAAAAATGTATCATTTGTACAGGGTTTTCCTCTAGACAGATCTGAATAATTCAGTTACTCTAGTCCTGAGTTTCCTCAGCAACTTGGTTTTTTCCATTCAATTTTATCATTCCACAGTACTTGACTGACGTTTAATGCATATCCACTGAACAGCAGATACAAAGAAATAGAGGTGAATTATAATCTCTACATTCAAAGGTGTTTCTCTAAATAACTAAGTCAAAGACTATTTTTCCTGGCTACTTTTCCTAGTAATTTACATGTGTGATTATCATATATCCAAGTCTAGAAAATAAGTTAGACTAAAGAGATGATAAATGCATCAGGGGATGTAAAAGTTATTCATGTACTCTACTATGCTTTTTGTGACTTACATTTCTTTTTTATGTATTTTTGTTTCAGCTGAGAGAGACATCAATGTCTACTGTGGGGTGCAGGCCATTACGATGAAGATTAATTTTTGCACTGTACTTTTCTCTGGTTATTCTGAAACTGATCTGGCACTGAATGGAAGGCATGGGGATTCCCACTGCAGGGGGTTCATCAATAACAACACCTTTCCAGCAGTAGTCATTTTCATCATCAATCTGAGCACCTTGGAGGGCTGTGGAAACAACTTAGTGGTAAGATTACTCTAGAATTGTGTTTTCATCTGCAATCATAAATAAGAAAGGTCCCCACTTCATAAAATGAAGCCCAATCTATCTTGCAAGGAAAAAATTCCAATAAAACTGAACAAATCACTGGTTTTTTCTTGTCTCAGGCTTGCACTTTCAAATACAAAATTCTGTCTTCCAATAATGGTTCTGTTTATAGTAGCTGGGCAATTGAGGAATTTAAGATCAGCTGTGCTACTCTGAGCAACATTCTTTAGTGTGAGTGACATTGATGGATACTTCTGTGCAGTTTATCATTAGCCATAGTCTTTGGACTTTTCACAGAATTATCTGATCTTACAAATAATGTTTGTTCTAGCGAGTTTGGCTGTGAATTACTTGGTGAATTTGCTTTAGTGACCTCATTCAGAAAGAAAGGTTAAGGCTAATGTGGAAAACTTGGAACCACTTTCTTGTTTGCCACTGAATGATGCATATCAGTGTTTTGTAAAAAAAAAAAAAAAACACAAAAACGGTTGTCAGTATTTCTGATGTGAAGTTCTTCATTGTGTTGGATAGTTCTCTGCATTTCAAAATGTTCATTATAATCAATCTTACCCATGAAATCCTTGTAGTACATTGTAGTACATCCTCTCCAGTCATTTTAAAAATCAAAGCAGTTCTGTGAACATTTCCACCCAGAATGAGAACTATTAGTTGCCATTCACTTATTTATTAACTCACTGAACCAAAACTAGAATTGAATAAGGACTTGATTCTTCAGGAATTTAAAGTGAATTCACATTAATATTTTGAGAGGGGTATTATTTGCGCTGAAATTCACTTAGTACTAAATTTTACTTTACTTGTTTGTATACAACCTTATTATAAAATACTAGCAAACACAAACAGGAGATCAATGTGCTTGACCATTTAGTACAGAGAAGGAGAAAATGGCTTCTACACTTAATAAATTATATTTAGGGCTAAAAGGGAAGTCGTGATAATTCTAAAGGCATAGTTTCTAAGAGTTGGTGGGAGCTAGAAGAGAGGGAAAGATATTCACTTGAATTTCCTTTATTTTTTCCTGAAGGGCAGTTAGAATATTGTGCCCATAACCATTTTCATGCCTGAAAGTTGGGTATCGTTGACTCTTTTTATTAAAAATGTTTATTTATCTGTGAGAGTTTTGTGTAGAGAGGTTATGAAGTGGGCCTAAGGGAGAGAGAGGCAGTTTGATTATTGCATGTCTTGTTTCCTTGTGGAGGAAGGGAGTCAGTCTGGATCAGTGGCATGTCTCCCCTCCCACAGTGCCCCAAAGCCTTTTATTGATGGATTTAAGAAAGCTTACTCTGTTGTTGAGAAAATAATCCAGGAGAAAGTCAAGAAAAAGTGTTTTATTTTCCTCTCTGTGTGTATGCATTTTATTTTTTTATGAAGCAGAATTACTCTGATATAAAAAACTGCATATGCATGCACACACGCATGTGTGTGTGTATGTGTGTGTGTGTTCACAAACAGAATTGGTACTTAGCTAGAAAGTCAGGCAAACAGTGAGAGGATGATGGAATCATTTCCTTATTTTTCATGTTTTTCCTTAGATTTCATCCTCTTTGAGTCTGCTTCAAGACTACTAGATCACTGGATTAAAGTGTTTTCATTATCAAGATCTTGCTTCGCTTGTGAATTAGCTAGATAATTGCTTCAGCTTTGCCCGTGTGCAAAGTTAGTTTCATGGGTAAAGTTTTCTTTATGGTTGAAAATAAAGTATTACAAGGATCAGTAATATCTGCTGAAAGTATTTACTGAATGTCTTATTATATTTAGTATGGTGGGAAAAGAAACTATGACTTTTCTTGGTTTTATGAAGATCAAGAATATTATTGAATAATCATTATAGAATAATCATGAATAATCCTTCTTTATGTGGTTGTTCATCAAATTTAGAATATTGAAGAATCCAATGAAAGCTAAGCAATGCGAAGGAAATACACACATAGACAACATTTTCCCCTAACTTCTTAGAGTTCATGATTCTCCTAAAACTCAGCTATGAACTGTTACCCAGGAAAAGAGCAAGAATCTGTGAACCACATCAGAAGACCCTAAGAAGACTAATCCTTGGAAAACTTGTGATTCATTTATTTGTTCAAAACTTATTTGTGAAGTCATGATGCTGGTACTGTATTGAAGATGTGAAAGTGAGCTAGGCTAAGATGGGATCTACCCAGAGAGAACGCTGATGAAGTCTAAGAGAACTGCTAAGGGAGCAGGCTGTCCACATGCCATACTTCTTGCTTCGATATAGTGCATCATTGCATGGTGGAGGCCTCAGAGGAACTTAACCAGGAAAGATGAGATTCTATGAAAGATAAGCAGTATCACGGTGAAATAGGGAGGAGAGAGGTAGCTGATGTAGTATGCAAAGAGACCAGAGCAAAAAGGGCCCAGGGACCAGGACCATTATTATCAAGGGTAGTAACCTGGAGATGTGGAGCGATATGGAGCAATATGGAACACAGGTTTAGACTGACAGGAATGTGTTAAGCCATGCCACACAATCTTAATCAGTAAGTATTTTGGATTTACTTGTTGTAACTCCCTGAAGACATAATCTTTCTTTTATTTATGAAATGAGGATTTCTTTAAAATATTAAGTTTTATTTAAAGATATATAATTACTTATGAACATAAATGTGCGTAATTCAAAAACTGCCATGTCACAGTTGAATCAGAACAAAAAAATTTATGTTATAATGTTATATTTGCATATAAAGTGCCTAGATTTATATACAGCCATTTAATCACTGAACTTGATCTACTGTTCTAACAGGTATCCACAATTCCTGGAATAAGTTCTCATGGAAATACAACTTCAGTACAGATAGGAAATATTTCAGGATACATTGATACCCCAGACCCACCAACAATCATCAGTTATCTACCTGGACTTCTTTATAAATTTAGCTGTAGTTACCCATTGGAATACCTGGTTAATAACACCCAGCTTGCTTCGTAAGTTCGTGTTTTATTTTTGCTTTCTCAAATTGTCCTTATGGTTGCATTCTCTTTGTTTTTAAGGGATTTAGAGTAATAGCAGAATTTGTTGAGAATAGCCAAACTCACGTAATGAAATAGGAACCATATTAAGTCTAATTATCTGCTTGTATGTATGTATGAATGTATGTATGTATGTATGTATTTGTATATCATCTATCTGTAACTCCACCTGCTGGTCCTGTCTGTTCTTTCCTGCCTTATGTTCTCATATTGGATTTTGATGACTTCTGCAGAGGTATATGGGTGCCTGATTCTCTTGGAAAGGTAATACACGACATGACTGAGGTTATTCTCGATAGTCGCGTTTTCACTTACTATTTCTGAAGTACATACATACTTCAAAACATGGTTACATGCACATCATAATATAGTCACTTGAATTTGTCAGATATCTTTCACAAAATGGGGTGATTGTGTGGAAACTTTCCCTCTTCAATGTTAAGGTTTGCTATTATGACGTCCTAATTATCATGTAACCTTAGTTTCAAGGTAACATGGAGGCTATACCCTGTTTCTGTTTAAAAATATGCTCACAGCTGATTTTAACAGCATAGCCATGATACATATTTGGTTGAAAGCAAAAATGATGCGAAAAGTGAAAAAAAAATTCCTTGGTCAAAGGATAAAGATGTAGAAGGAAGCATTTCTCACTTTGCCCTCTGTCTCCCCCCACTAAACATATTCCTCAGTTGTAATATCCACAGAATAATCATTTATTCAATCAATATTGATTACACATCTACTACTTACCGTGTGATGTTCTAGCAGTAAACGAAGTAAAACAAAATCTCCGATCTCATAAAACTTCCAAAGGAGGTGATGAAAGAGTATTTTCATTCTATTTAAGTTCTAATGAGATGAAGATTTTTGCAAAACATCTCACATATGTAATGCAAAATTTAAAGAAGATTCCTTTATGCATAAAAAGATCTGCCTTAAGTTTTTCGTTATTTATCTGTTTAGTGATTTTAAATAGTATACTCAGTACAAGTTCAGTTAAAACTACGTCAGGCTCAAGAGTTTCGTTGCCTGAAATCTGACACTCAGGTATAACCACAAATTTTAATTTAAAATCTCATCAGTGCTTTTCCTCTTATCAATCTGTTTTAGGTCCTCAGCTGCTATTTCTGTGAGAGAGAACAATGGAACATTTGTCAGCACTTTGAACCTGCTCCTGTACAACGTGAGTGGATGAGTGAAAGATGTTATTTTACCTTTCATTGTTGTGAGGAGCCATTTGCAGGAATGCCTTTCATATAAAAACCTATCGAAAGTCACATTAACCCTGTTATACTATGGTAACACTTATCCATCTTTTCTACCACTTTCATGTATCTTAATCATAAAGGTAACTACAAACTCCATTAAATTTTCTAAAAGTTAATAAATGTTTTAAATTTTGTATCAGAAATGTGATTCAGTAATAGTCACTCTAAGTGTCTAGCTACATTTACTTGTGCATATTTGTGTACATGTGTGTTTGTGTGTGGCTATAGATGGGTTCAAGATTTGGGGAATATTTTTGTGATATAAAAGTATGGAAAGTCCAAATGATACTTCACTTGGAGGCTTCCTTGGTGATGCATGTGTTAATATTTTCAATATGAGTTTGGTTCATGCCAGTTTTGTCACATCTGCAATAATTTGAGCTGATCACAGAGCATTGTCTAAACTTTTGTTATGTAAATATCGACAGTGGCAGCAAAATGTGAAAAATACATGGATTTCTATTTATAACTGTAACATTAATCCCCCAAATGATATTTTCATGTTGATTAAAATTTTTATTCATACATTTTAAATGCCTGATTTAAATATCAATTTTTCAATCTATCAACCAACATTTTTATAAATTATGAATCTGATTTTTGCATTATTATTCATGTCATCATGGCATTGAGTTATAATTCATGCAACTGATTTAAAAGTCAGTGCTTTATACTTTGAATATAATGAGCTATAAATATTGTAGTAGGACATTTTCCAAAAGCATTTAAAAAAATCATGTTTATAAGTTTGCAGTCTGACACCACAGAGCTCTAAACAACAAATTAAAATGTGTTGGAATGAAAATTGCCTTTCTGTCATTTCTAAACTTTCTTCTGCTAAGGGAAGCTACCGGGTTACTTGATTGCACAATAATCATCGAATATGTGTGAATATTTGTTCCCAATATGGCCAGATATTTCTTATTGTTGTGAGAAATATTTATATAAAAAACTTTAAATTGGTAAGATTGTATCTGTTGATTTATGTGTGAAGCTCTCAGAGGAGGGGAACTGAGGTGAATAATTTAGAGTCAATATTATTTATTGCAACTGAGACAAAGATAAGAGTTTTATCTTAAAAAGTGAAAAGTATGTTGATGTGAGAGTTAATGATGCTTTATTTTCTATGAAATTAAACCATTCTCTCACTGGAAAAGCAGAAAATCAAAATATAGGATTGCAGCATTGAGGACACTTGTTGTTAAGGTCTTCAATTACCATCAGAAATGCTGTTTTATCCCTGTTGCTAAGATTGACATACCTTCAAAGAGTTTTTGGAAACTTGCTGTTAAATAAAAGCTTATAATTAAGACTGACTTTAATATTTTGATTCTACTGTTAAAGATAACCAATTTTTTTATATCAGACCATAAATGAAATAGGTAGTGCCAGAATTATTCTCATTTTAATAAGTTCACAATAAATGTATTATTGATTGTTGAATTAAATAACTAAGTCAAAATTTAAGTTTTTTGCTAACAAATCATTTAGTAAAATCCAATAATTTACCACAAAGTAGCTTTAAAATTTTTAAAAGTTAGCAGGTTTAATTTTTAGACAATTTTAGCTGTATGGAAAACTGATCAGAAAGTGCAGTGTTCTCATAGACTGTCTTATCCCTGAACATGGTTTCATCTTTTTGTTTTGTATTTATATGAAATGTTTGTTACAATTGATGAACAAGTATTGATGCATTACTGTTAACTAAAGAGCATAGCTTGTGTTTTAGCTCATTCTTCTTGTTGTACACTGTTTGTACCTGAACAATCATAATAACATACATCCATCACTGCTGTGCAGCATGGAAGTTTTAGTGCTCCAAATTAGTTTTTTAATGTGGTACTATTATAATATTTTCAAAGCGTTGAAAACTTACTAATTTTTACTGCAAGAAATTTGGTAAAGTTTCACAAATTTATTGCAAACTATGTTTATCATTTCTTTGAACACCAACATTTAGTTACCCAAATTTAATTTTATTGTGGCATTTAGAATTAAATATCATTTCACACCATTAAGGGTTATATTTTTCTCTTTTGCAAGTAGTTTTTGATTTTTTGACCTGGTGGAGTGAAATAAAGTTCTATTACATATCTACTACTACAGACTCATTTTATGGTTTATTTGGAGGAGAAATGTTGCTTCCAATTTAAATGTAACACAATATTTTATTTTATTTTATTCCTGTTTATACCAGGACCTGATAAATATATTCAGAAAAAAATTTTTGATAAAAACAATAGTTTTAATTGTCAATGAGATTTTCATATAAAGGTCATTTTGAGTTGAATTGTGCCATAGTTTCTGTGTAATGTAAAAATAACAGTTTTCTCCTCTGTGGAAATTGAAAATGGAGATTCTTTTGTGTATTCGAATTGTACCTAAATGTTGTGTTTAGTGTCTTCTGAGCAGATACAGAAACAGCAGATCTGCACAGTGGTTGTGGAAATTATGAATATGTTTTAAAAGTTGGAGAAAAACTAAAATATAATTGATATTAGGAACTATATAGCATTGACAAAAGTAAAGTCGACTATGCCAAATAAAGTCAGAAAACTACCTTTTAAAAAGAATCACAGGAGGAAAACATTGATGATGAATGATGAAACCACAACTGGGTCATGTATCATTTTCAAATGACTTAGCAATATACTACTTGTAAGGAAAGTAGACATCCTTTTGGGTAATATTGATGAAAACATATGAAAAAGCAGCTAATTAGTAAAATGTAGTTTACTTGGAAACATTGGGTAAGGGAGCAAGGGAGACTTTAAATGAAATGCCGTATCTCAGACATGGTTAGAAGAACTATCATTTATAACAGAAATACAGAAAGTAATTAGAAACACAGAAGATAATGTAACAGGATACATCATATAATCCATTATTTATCTGGTTTTGTTTGAGAATGAAATACTCTACATAGCCACTAACCATCGAATATAATTGAAATCATGATTATTAATAACTATGGAAAGTGAAATATTTATCAACAGTTATCAATTTGTTACATGCATATGGTTTAAGAGAAGTTCTGCTAGAAACCAGAGGATTAAGTAAAATCCTTTGGGAGTTGATTGTGTATATTTATGCTTATTTACGTGCTCTTTTTTCTGTAACACCATTGTAGGCAACAACAGATTAATTGTTTATTATTTCATCACTAGGATTCAACCTACAGTCAACAGTTAATTATCCCAAGTATAGGATTACCTCTGAAAACCAAAGTATTTGCAGCTGTACAAGCTACTAATCTGGATGGCAGGTATTTTCAAACTCTTATATTTTGCTGGATCAAAAATTTAAATCTCCTGAGTCATAAAGTTAGCTTATTCATTTTAAAATTCAGTTGAAAAATACTGTCATTGCTACTCCATTTAGGTATGCTAATAATAAGAAACAAAAATTTACAAAGTTTAAGGGCTGACACTCATTTAATGTCATTAATTGGAAAGTAACAAGTCTTGTAAAGAAAGAGAGGTAGTGATTAAAGAAGCATAGGGAGATTTTTGAGGGATGTCCAGAATGTATTATTTCTTCAGAAAGATGATGACCAAATATATGTCATTTTTGAACATTTTTGATTTGTGTGTATTTCTGTTTGTATAATACTATTTAGTAAAAAAAAAAAGAATTGTCTCTATAAGGAAAGAACCAAAATTATATTTATATATGTTTAGAAACATTTGAAAAAAATAACAAATTCAGTTTAGTTTTCTATAATAAGAAAATTTAGAGTGATCAAAACAGAAATGAAACTCAAAAGCTGAAGGTCTAACCTTGTCCTATAAAAATGTAATGCATAAATTGTTTTGCAGGGGTTCTTATATATTATTATTAAATTTTGCATCCTGAAAATATTCATATATTCTAGAATTTTGATTCGTTTTTACCTTCTCTTTTTCTCTCCAATCACTAATATATGTGACTCTTTTAAAATGCCTTTATAAATACATGATTTTTTGTGTGTTACTGGCATTCACTTTCCTTTTATGCATTTACTTCCTTTGTACTAATCAACAACACTCAAAAGAGGATTCCGAGTTTAGATTCTGTTTGCCTCTCTCTGCAGATGGAATGTCTTAATGGATTATTGCTACACAACCCCATCTGGGAACCCAAATGATGATATTCGATATGATCTCTTCCTTAGGTAGGTGACTAAGTCTTGAATTGAGACCAAAGATCAATTGTAGACAACTGAAATGAAAAATCTAGATTAGATGAACAAATTATAGGGTGTTACTGTGGTTTTCAAATTTAAAGTTTTACATTTTGAATTTTTGGTCCTCATATAGCCCAAATTAAAGTTAAGAACAGTTTTCAACACAAGATTCTGATAAGGCTTTTATTGAATGAGACTTGTAACTATGTTAGGTCCACTAAGATGTTTTATTCATGTTTAGAAGATATGCGGATGTTTCACTGTCTTAGTAAACATGATTAGGACAGTACTAGCAGTAAGAGAAAGGTGGTGGGAAGGTATTACTTACCTGGAGCTAGCCCATGTCATCATATGTCAAAAGGAGAGTAAAATTACAGTAATTGTCTGGATAATTTGGACCCCAAAATGCTTTTGATCATTTATCAGTATTTAATATGAAAGTATAATATAGCCTACAACTCCATTTTTGTAAATCAGAGCCAATAACTTCAACGTCATTCCCCAATAGACAGTGATAGAGTAAATGTAATCTACATTTGGGGAAAGGGGACATTGATCATAAAAACATTTAATCATTCTCGTTCCCTTTCAACATTTTTTTTCTGTCAGTATAAAAGATTTGAGAGTCAAGCAATGTTTTCTAATAACACTTATAAAATGTATTTGGCTCAGATCATTGCAGCTTATTGACACATGATGGGAATGATATAATGGGAAACCAAAGGAATGTGTTTTATCAGCTGATCAAGGTTAAGATGATGTTCAGAGGATGTGGTGAAAAAGGACACACATATTTTGTTGCTGGAAGTATGGGGTGGGGTATCAGTACTTATTAAGTTTTAAAAGATTTCATATTGTTTGATTTCATTTTTATAAATTGAGAATTATATTTTATAATATTTATAATGTTCTAGTCTATTTGTGTTATTTAAAATAGTAAAATTTGGGAACCTTATTCAGCAATAAGAAAATAGAGAACCAGTAGATTGAGAGTTCCTGCAAATACCACAATCATATATAGTTATTTATGGAATGGATAAATGTTTGGTTTTATTTTACCTTCTTTCCTTTTGTCTCCTTGGTTTTTATAGCCTTAGAAATATGGAACTTCAACATTTAAGTACATTAAAATATGAAGGGAAAGAATCAGTATAAACAATTGTATATAAAATGGACCTCCATTTATATGATAGAAAAGACAGTAAGGAAAAATACCAAAATGTTCTTGTTATCTATGTATAAGAAGATTTTGCATCATTTTGTTTTGACATTTCTCTTGTTTGTGAAAATTTCTATAATGATCAAATATTTGAAATCTGTAATATGATCTTTGACTACTAAAATGAATATGATGATGGCTTAATTCTGATCTTTTCACTTTTGTTAGAGGAAACTTGAAAGAGGAGAACATATAACAAAACAAACAAATGAAACAGTGACTTCCCCCACACACAGAAGCTTCTGCAAAATGTTATTTCTTTTTTGTGAATCTAGGCAGAAAATACATCCAAATTATGAGCAGAGTTGATTAAAGTATTAGGAGGGGGAAAATGTTGTGCAGGAGGCAGTGTAGAGAGAAATGGTAGAAATGGAAGAAAACTGGATGCTGAGAGGTCCCAATGGTGGCCAATTCCAGATGCAGCCTGGAGAAAGGCACATCTGTAAGGAGAGGGTGCCTCTTTGAGTGAGAGTTGCTAGGCCCAGGAATAGGATCAGCCACCAAGGCTGGAAAATGTGCAAAATGAGTGGGTAGCTAGGGCCCAGAGCCTCAGAAGTGATAGATCTCATACAGTAGCAGTAATGACACTGCTTGTAAACCTAAGGATCACCTGGAAAGGCAGGGGCCTGCCCTGGCAGGCAAAGCTGGTGAATGGATCTGAGGAGCACAGCGCTGATGGTAAAACTCTCTAAATCTCTTAAAATTCAGCAAGGTAGAGAAAACTTGCTGCTATACAGTTGCTACACAGCTACTTAGTTTGTCTTTCACTGTGAAATTGAAGAAGGAGCCCTGGATTTGAGGAAACCCTAGAAAAAGTTCATTAATGTTCCACAGCTGGTTGGGAGTTTCTGGACATTAGCAGGGCTAGGGAAACCCAAATTTTTTCAAATATGAATACTGAACAAATACAGTCATTCCTTGCAGTGTTTAAATAAGTAAAGAAAATATTGAAAATGTCAGAAAACTTAATTTTAAAGATGAACTAAATTCACCAGACCAAAAAAAGCTGTCATAGAACACATGAAATTTGTACTCGAAATTTCATTCTTATTTTAAAAACAATTAAAAAGTAATTATAGTTACGAAGACAGAATTATAAGAACTCAGGTAAGTAAAAACAGGATGGTAAAAGAAGTCCTTAGTATGTGAAAAGGGACTGGAAGAATTTAAGATGAAAATAGAAGAAACCTATTACAGAAAAGAAAGACATAATAAGCAATTATTCAAGAACGTACCGACATAGCAGAAAGCCCCTCATGAGATGTGGAAGACAAAACTAAGAAGTGAAAACATAAAGGAAAAATTAAAAGGGATCCAAATACGAATGATAGGAAAAGGATAGGCAAAGGAAATTTAATATATGCCTAATATGCATAATTAGAATTACCTCAAATGAAATCATAATAATAAAAATATTTAATAGAATAATTTAGGAACACTTATCTGAATTTAAAGAAAAAACATGGTGAAAAGATATCTTGGATAAAATCAAGTTTTTAGAAAGTGAAAAGTAGGGAACATTGAAAAAGACAGTCAGAAATACAACAAAAATTGGAGAATTTACTTAGTTGGAAACTGAATTCTTGGGATCAATAATTAAGTAGACACACAGATCCGAATAGCATGATCAATAATTTGTATCTCCAGCAGGAGCAATATATAACAATGTCAGAAAACAGAAAGTCTTTGCCACTTCCAAGTTTAAAAACGCATAATTTATATTAAAAATTGAAATATAAACCAATATTTTTGTGATCGATTAAGTAAGTAGTAACCCTACTTTTACTTAATTTGAAAAAATAGGAGAATTATAAACTAATGCAATAAAGAAAAAAGAAATGTGACAAATAAAAATTTAGAAAGACAAATTGGAAATCAACACAGAAATGAGGTGGGTATGACCTTCCTAGATGTCGTAGTAAAAAAACCAGTTATTAAAGGAATGTAGTTATTAAAGAAATGTGATATTGTTCAAGACTAGACACAGTAGTAAGAGATGTGGAATAGTAAGTCAAGAAATAGATCTCGAAACATAGGTTTTCTTTATCTGATAGACTGTAGAACCACAAATCAATGGGATAAGCAGATTTTTAATTACAACACTGTATAACTTAGAAAATAGTATGGACTGTCTATGCTACTCAATACAACATAATAAACTATAAAGTATATTATTAATTTAAATGTAAAAAATACAGTTTTAGAAATGGAATAAAAGAATTTG
>RJWT010006643.1:0-28815 GCA_004365215.1 Cuniculus paca | reverse complement strand
TGTCAATTGATACATACCTATAAGGGGAAGCAAATATAACTGGAAAAATAACGTTTAAGATTTGCAGTCATCACGATTTTGTTGGGGTTGTTTTTTTTTTTTTTATGATATTGCAGAATGAACCTAGGGCCTTTGCACTGAGCTACATCCCAAGCTCTTTCTTATTTTTTATTTTGAGATGAAGTCTCACAAAGTTACTGAATTACCCAGGCTGGATTCAAACTTGCCTTTGGCCTCAGCCTCCTCCCAGCATGCTGAGATTAGACATGTGCCTCCAAACCTTGCATATCTTTTTATAACAAATAATTGATTCATGTATCGGTACTTTCCTAAAATTAATAACTATCGTCCCTGAGACTAAATGCATAAATGATTTAATCATTAAAAGACTACTTCTTGATAGTAAGAATTTGAGGTATAAAGCAAGCAATTAATTAACCTTTTGATACCTGGGGGCAAAGGGGTTTTCTTCTGAATCAGAACCACTGCAACTTTTGTGTTTCTTCCTTGTAAACTTTGTCTGCAATGGAAAAAATAATAAAATTAATTAGTATTAACTGAATGTAGTCAAGGTTTTACATAAAATACAAGCTTGATAATTCAATTGAAGATACATTTCAACTAAAAAGATCAAGAGCAGGGTAACTACTTTCCTAAATATAAACAACATATGCCATAATAATTTCAATTTTAAAAGTAGAACATTGATGGGCACAGGCGCACACTCCTATAATGAGAGGCTGAGGCCAGAGGAAAGTTTGAGCCCCACCTGGGTAATTCAACAACTTAGCAAGACCTCATCTCAAAATAAAAAATAAGAAAGGGCTGGGGATGTAACTCAGTGTGAAGGCCCTCGGTTCAGTGTCAAGCAAGTATCACAAGAAAAATGTGGAAGTTCAATAAATACTTCCATGTAAAACCTGTAATACAACTTGCTTCTCCATATGACACATTAGGCATACACTTTAAAAGTGAAAGTTTAATACATATTTTAATGTAAAATTACAATAGAATTTGTTTCTTTATAGTCATAGTCAATTTGTTTATTAGTCATCTAAAAGAATTCTTAAAATTGAATACCATTGGAGTTGGTGTCTCATCAAGGATAAATGGTAAATTTCTGTGTCTCTAAAAAACATTATCAATGCAAGGAAAAAAACCGGAAATTCAGACCAATTTTGTCTTCTAAATTTCTTCACATACTGTAGCATTATACACAGATAAACTTTATACTACTTATCAGGAACGGGAAGTCAATAATCCCCAAAATGATCAGCGAAGCTGAAACAGTACTCAGTCGTCTTTGATAAATGTTAGTAAATAACAGACACCTGCAAACTACCACTGCCAACTAGGGAAACGGAGATCCCACCTGACGATTTCCACTCTGGTTGCGCACTCAGACTGCTTTTCTTTCCACTGAGGCTCATCCCAGTCCAGTTCATAGAATACAACCACCAGGGCTGGCACCAGATTCAGATGCTTATTCATCCAGCCGGTCTTTAAGATCCCTTTAGGAATGTACCACTCATACGAAGTTCTCTGCAAACAGTGGCTAAGTTAGTTATTTGATAACAATACCAGCAGGAACTACTTACTGAGGGCCCAGTACTTCATGTGCATTTATCTCATTCAATGTGAACACTGCCCATTTTTTAGAAAATTATGCTAACAGAGATTAAGACAGCAAGTGTTGGAGGTAGAAGCTCAACCCTAGAAACATTACACTTCCCATTTAAGAAATAGGCATAGCCAAGGGGCCTCCTAGAATGCAAGGATTACAGGTGTGCAACCAGCACAGCTGGCTAAAGGTCAGTTTTGAATTTAATACTTTTCCTCATTCTATATAGAATAAAGTCCCCAAGCATACTGAGTACATCTTATGTAAATCTGTATCATCTAATTGTCGCACAGTTCCAATTACCTAAAACAAAGCCCTCAAAAGATAGGAGTGAAATGGAACCAATCTGCAAAAAAAATTAATTCTACAATATTAGCAATGATGAGCAGGAAACAGGAGGGCTTACTCTTAAAATAAGTTTTAGAATTGTGGAGACATGAGAGGTTTTTTCCCCTACAAATTAAAAAAAAGGAAACAGGCTTATCGACTAGAAATCTTTTTAAAGTCATTATTCCTCTGGGGTTTAAAATAACTGTATTAAATATACATATAGTATGTTTTCATGGTACATGAAAATGCTTAAGGTTTTTTTTTAATGCACTACAGTAACCACTGTTTTGATAAACTCAAGGGTTTTTCAGGACACACAATGGAAACAAAAGAAGATACACACACATACATATGCACACACAGGGAAAAACCCATACAATCATATGCCATTACCTTGGGTCTACATTTAGGATATTCATGGTCACCTGGGAGCACTTTGAAAGAAATTGGTACCCGATCAGCTCTCCGATTGGCACAGAAAGCATCCCAGACTGCTCGATGGACAGCATTGTAAACAACATCTAGGCCTGTAAGTGTAACAAAAGCCATAGGCCGACAACATAATTCCACAGGAAAGTCCCACTGTGTGGGGCTCATGTTTATGGTGTCACGAAAAACCTGAAATGTAAATGACAATTCATTCACAGTTTCAAAAACTAGTATCTACATCTAATATATGAATATCTAGTATTTAAGCAAATTACTATTTTCAGTAATATCTCAAAATGTACCCCAAGCTTTCGGATGAACAGACCAAGAAAGGAGGAAGGTGATCAAATTAAGTTTTTTTTTGCTTTTTTTTTTTTCAGCACCGGGGATTGAACTCACGACCTTCCACTTGCCGGGCAGGCGCTTAGACCACTGAGCTAGATCCCCAGCCCTGTTTTAGGTGATCAAATTAAAATAGGTGTATATGACCTATTTCAACCATAAGTAACAAAAAAATTACTGACTTACATATACTAAAAAGTACAATATTCTCTAATTTTTCTGTAATTGCTAACATCTAATTTCTCAATGCCTCAGACATTATTAAAAGATGCTTAGTATTTAAATAATAGCTAAACTTTCTCAATTTCCACAACATAAACTGTACTTTTTTAAAGGAAAACCTGTAAAACTAATAATAAATGGAAATCTCCAGGACAAACTCCTACTGTGGCTTTTAGCTGAGTGCTGTCTATACTAAATTCAAGCACGCACTTACTTTAGAAAAGCAATTACATAAAACTGTGCTTATTCCAAACAAAGTTATCATTATATTTTAAATAATTGTCATTTCTGAAAAGATAATTGTGAGCTCCTTTCAATAGGTGATCACCACCAATATAAATTTTGAACTCAAATATAATCTGTGTGAAAAATGAGGCGCACTTATACCACCACTTGAATTCTAACATGTGCAATACTTCTAACTGAAAGTTAATTTAGGAATGCCTATTAAGCATCTTATATTTAAGTACTGACAGGATAATGGGTACTGAATAAATAATTTAGAAAGCTTGCCAGAAATGATAAATGTCAATAACACAGGACTAAGCTATGAGGGTAGAGAAAGAAATGCCCTAGTTCCAAGGAATTCGGGAATGAAAAAAAAAAAAAGAGGTGGTAAAAGTATAGGTATCTTTGCTTAATACCAGAGTTCTAAAAATACTCCCTTAATAATCCTAAAAACTCAAAGAAACAGCTGTAGTCTTTGAATATGCAGAGGAAACAGGGAACTAGGCATTACTTACAAAGATTTAAATCAGGGCCATTTGAGAAATATAGTATGGGCCACATAATTTGAAATTGCCTAGTAGTCAAATTAAAAAAATAAATGTGTGGAAATCATTTTAATACTTTTTAATACTCTATTTAACCCGAAATTTCTAAAAATGTTATCCAAACCTTAATATAAAGTTATTAATATAAAGAATTATTTTACGTTTCTGTACTAAGTCTTCAAAATCTGGTGTATATTTTATACTCACAGCACATCTCAATTCAGACTACCTATCTGAAGCACTCAACTGCCCCTGGACATTGGCTAGCACTCTGGACAGTGAAGGTCTAAGTAACAGTGAATCTGTTCCAGAATTATTGTATGAAAAGCGTGTCAGAAATTCCTGCCGCCTCCTACTTTCAGAGCTTTGGCACTTGAAATGGCCATGCTTATTCCACGGCAAAGGGACGGGGATGGGAAGAATACCGGGAAAAGGTGTGGGATGAATGGATCTCCGCTGGCCGGGGGAGGAAGAATTTCCGGATCTCCTGCAAGATGCCAACGGAGCAACTAACCGAAGCATGACACGGAAGAACGTGCAAAGTGGTTTAATGTACATTCTGGATGGATGTCATGTAGTGGGAGAGAAGTAATCTGGAAGCTAGCACGGAAGCTGACCCAAAGTGGCAAGTAAAACAGAATGTGCTTATTTTTAATTGACTGGCGTTCGGAGCGCAGGACACAGCCTAGTAAGAATGGGACTCAAGAGATATCTGACTATAAAAGGATCAAAATAAGAACGACAGTTTGGGGCCAAAATGGTGTGGGGGTGGAGGGGAGCTGATGTAGAAGATGGGAACCAAAATCTAACAGGAAAAGACACCGTCCCCAAGACCGCGATATTTATTCTGGCCCGATAGCTACAAAGAGCAAAGGAGGAGAAACAACTTCGCAACCGTAAAGGCAGAGGAAACCTTCCTGCTCCGGTACCCCCATCCTCTGGAAGGCCTTAGAAATCAACGCGTTCTTCCCTAGGGCTGAAAGAGAAGCTCCAGAACTGCACCCGCTGACGCCTTAGGAAAACAGGGCCCCAAGCAGCACTAGTCAGGGCTGGCCTTCTTTTTCCGCGGTCTCGCTGGTCCCGCAGATCTCTGTGCCCGGACTCACCCCGACGCACGCCCTAGGCCCGCTGCAACTGTGGTCGGTCCCTGCCAGCCGGGGAGGACTAGAGGAGGTAGGCAGGAGTGTCACAGAACGCCGGGGCCCGACCCCCAGGCCACAAGGCCGGAGGCGTCTCCAGCAAGCGAGACTTCCGCTGCCCCACCTCCGCTGGCACAGGAAGCACTTAGTAAATTTGAGTGACAGTGCTCTCCACCAATCGCAGCCTGGAACTGTGCGCTGCTACTCAAAACGTAAGGAAAGCGCTCCATTTCCTAGAGGTGAATGAGCTGGAGGCGGAGAGAGAAGGAGCCAATAAGAGAAGCCACAAGCGGGGGGGCGGAGCTTCCGCCGTTACCGCCCTGCAGCTTCCCTCTGGACGCGGGGACGCACCGCCTCAGTGACCTAGGTTGCTTGGCCGCTGGCCCACGCCTTACTGTCCCCGGCTTCAAGCTGCCGAGGGTGAGGGCTGCGCGTGATCTTGGCTCTGCAGTTGCTCAAGCGGGTGCTCCCCCAGCCCGCAACCGAGGCACGGAAAGGGGGCGCCCTGGCCTCGGGGCCGCTGTGCTGGCTTTCTCTACGTAGTCGCCAGCGCGGTCGGCCTGGGAGGTGTCCGGCGCGATGAGCGCCAACGAGGACCAGGAGGTGAGCGCCCTCCCCTCCCCACGCGGGACGGCCCGAGGCCCGAGCCCAGCAGCCCCGGGCGCCGCACGTGTCCCCCGCCTTGGCTGCCCCGAGCGCGCCGGAGCCCTGCGAGGAGCGGCCAGGCTGGCGGGAGTGGGTGGAAGACTGCCTCGGCCTCCCGCTTCTCCCCTAGTGTGTCATTTTTGCAAATCTGGGAGTTTCCATCTTTACGCGTGGGTGTCCTCTCTACACGACCCAGGCGCGCGGGGCAGGCAATCCCCGTGTGTGGCCGTCTGAGCATCCGATCCTCTTTCAATTTTAAAAACCGTTGGGTGTTAGAGAGTTTGTTGTGTTAAATTTCTGCTGGAGGAAAATGACAGTGGTGTCTCCGGCTTCCCTCTGTATTGTTAAGTGAAATCATTTATCCATCTGTTACTTGTCCAGTGGGTACAAAATCTGTTCTTAGTGTATGTGTATCAGCTGAACTGTGTGGTTGACGTGTCGGGATTTCAGTATCAGTTTACCATTGTATCGTACAGTGTTGAAGAGGCTAGGACGCCACAGGTCCGCTGTAGGAGAACCTTTAAACTTTGAAATGTATGTGGATGAGGAAAAGTGTCTACAGTGGTAAAATCAGTGTTTCGGGGTTGCAAAAAGTGTATGTGGTAGAATTAGAATTTAAGTCCCCTTGGGTAGTATAGACAAGCCATAGCTCACTGCTATTCAGAAACTACTGCTTGAAAGTTAGTGTTTTTACATAATAGATGAAATAGAATCGCTGGATTGGAAGTTATCTTTAAAGAACCCCAAATCCAACAAGCCAATAGATACCTGAGTACCCTTTTAAAATATTCTTAAGCGAGTTTCTAAACCAAGGCATTAATAGCTTTGACTCTTGGGAAAGAGAAGAGAGTAATCAGTGAATACAGAGTTACAATTAGGAAAACTTAAGTTCTGACGTTCAATTACGAAAGTGACCACAGTAAACAACAGGGTAATGTATATTTCAAAATAACTAGAAGATGGATTTCAAATGGTCTCACCTACAAAGAAATGGTGAATAAGATGATGGATATGCTATTCTGATGGTTGTGTAATCTGTACAGGTATTGAAGTGCCATATGGTACTCTATAAATATGTACAATTTTTATGTATCAATTAAAAATAACTGTCTCTGCAAAAGCATAGAACATAATGTTTCTCAGAGTTTGTCCCGTGGACCACTGTGGGTGGTCGTTAAAAAAACAAGTGCCTGCACATCACCTTAGACCAACTGAATCAAAATTTCTATTACAGCCTAGCAATCTTCTAACAAAATTCTGTTCCTTTTGGGAATGAATGTACACATACTTCCAGACAGTTTTCTGCCCCGCGTTTAAGACCTCTTCTCAGATAAAATAGTTCCTGTTAGCTTTTCCTCGTAAGTCTGTTATTTTCCATTCCTTGACTATCTCAGAATTGAATATTTTGGACAAATACTAAAATTTGAACAAATTCTAAATTTACTTACGTTCCATTTTAAAACTGCCGTCACACTATTTTCTGATTTACTATCAACTGATACCCTTCGAATACTGTATATAAAGCAAATTCTTTCATCCTTTATTTGAATATTTAGATATCTAACAACAAATTCTTCTTACCCTGTTAACTTTCATCATTGGTTTGTTTTTCAAGAATATTTTGAGTCTTACTGTACAATCAGCAGGATTCACTGTTTCATTAAATCAACATCAACAAATTTTTACGAATTTAATTAACCTATCTTCTGTTTTGTTCCTGTCCAAGCCATTAATTAAAATATGGGAGAAGATTAAGAGTGACAACGTATTTGTTGTTATTGTTACTGCTTTCTGTAAAAGGAACAAGAGCAACTTGTGGAACCTTATGTAATCTAAGTAGACTGAGTTCAGTGCTTTTTCCTCCTCTACCAGTGGAGTTACCCTCTCTGAGAAGGGTTATTTAGATAGATCTTGTTTTGCATATGCCTGGTAGGTCTAACGAATTACTCCTCACTTTTCCTGGTCATAATAAGCTCTTTTCTTGACGATCTAGTCTAACATTGTGTCTTTATAGATCAAGGTCACCATTTTAATTTATAGAATTTGTGACATGAATCTTTCGAAAATTAAAACATGTACCCAAGAGCACTGTGTCTTTGCTTCTCTACTGTGGGATTCATCAGTTATCTCTAACAGTGTTTGAGAGTTCTCATTTATAAGACTCTTGTGTTCTAAGAAATATTTTCAGGCAAGAATTGCTATTTACATTTTCTCTTGTAGTCCTGTCCCCTATCTTGAGTAGACCCTGTCAACTTTTTCTTAAAGTTCTTTTTGTTGCTCTTTAGCATTTAAGTGTAGTAACATTCTGTGGAAAAGATTACAGATATGAGCAATTCGTGTAAAAAAATAAGAAAATATCGTGCTTGTAATTTCTCAAGTGTAATGCTTTTTCTGCCCCAGGCTACTTTTCAGGAGAGTAATAAACAGCACATGCTGTAGAGTTGCTTTTTAAAAATTCTTATTGTCCTACAGGTCAAGAAGGCGAAATAAGGTAATGGTGTCTTTGTCACAGGATTGCTGTAAAAGTTTAGTGAGACAGTACAGTGTAAAGTGTTTGGGAGTGCTTGACACATAGTTTTATTAAAATATTAGTATAATTGTGAAGTGTTAGTGTGTACACATAAATATCTAACCTCATATAAATTTGCCAGTTTACATTGTGAGTGGGCTTGAATCACAAACTAAAAACTATCTGTTTATACCATTAAACAAAACTCATTGATCCTTTTCTTTCAGATGGAACTAGAAGCATTACGTTCTATTTATGAAGGAGATGAAAGTTTCCGGGAATTAAGTCCAGTTTCATTTCAATATAGGGTAAGATATGGCATGAATAAGTATACTTACTGCTTTACTAGGGAAAAAAACCAAACACCCTGATTGATGTGTTTTGAAATTTTTTTTTAGTTTTTTTTTCTTCTTTTTTTCTCTTTTCCTTGAAATAAAATATATTTGGAAAACAAACAAACAAAAAAAAACTAAACATTATCCCCAAAATGCTTATTTTTAAAAAACTGGTGGGTTAAATTTATGGCATCAAAAAATAAATAAATAAATAAATAAATAATTTATGGTATCTTTCTACTTTCTGAAGCATTTAAATGAAAGTTTATCACCACGACATTAATCATTCTTAACACTTGAAATGTTAATTGAGAACCTCTTTTAAGGTTTTACTGTAACAATAATTAAATATTAAAAAATGGAAGAACTGGACCAGGGATCTAGCTCAGCGGTCTAAGCGTCTGCCTGGCAAGCGCAAGATCGTGAGTTCAGTCCCCGGTGCCTCAAAAAAAAAAAAAAAAAAAAAGGAAGAACTTTAGAAATCTTATGGTTTTACTTTATCTTAAAAATGACTTCCCTGCATAAGCACCTGCCTGGCAAATGCAAGGTCATGAGTTCGATCCTGGCACAAAAAAAAAAAAAAAAAATGACTTCTTTTTGTCATAGCTTCCTAAACTCCCACAGTTGATACTGATACATATTAGGATGAAAGTTCAGGTCTGTATTTCAAGTCTACTATTCTTTTACTAATTTATTATATGGTAAAGAGAAGTTGATATTTTTTAAAATTATGTGTTCCAAATATGTATGGATATTTTTTACATGTATGAAACATGGATTTTTCTTTAAAACAGGAGTTGTTTATAATGCTGTGTTCAACATAAAATGGTGTTACTTTCTTTTAGTATTTTATTTTGTAAATAAATAATATAAACCATTTATCTAAATAATCATATGTAGTAGTGTAATGAAGAGGACCTTCATAAAAGATTTCTGGAACTTTTGTAAAAGTTATTTGAGCATTATCCCCATTTAAAGTAAATTGTAAAAGAAATGATCCTTGTGCCTGATTTTATTGTAGGCTGTCACAGGAAATACATTCTTATAATTATGTTTTTTGGATACTCTTCCTTTTCAGCAATTCTCAATTCCCTCTTTAGCTCAGCAACCTCTGTACAGTCTCCATGTATCCAACAATTGGGGGACTTTTAACGTATAAAGTTAATGATGGAGTTAAGTCCTAGACCGTTCTGTTTGAATCTAACTGCCTCCCAGATTTTCCCAACCACCACCAACCTCCTCTTCGCAAATAGGAGTTTGCAAATTTCCCTATACCTTTCTAAATGTCTCCATTAACACCATTATTTATTGAGCACAGTATGCAGAGTACTCTAGGACATTGCATTCTAGGATGGATTGAAGAGAAATGAAACGAGATTGAGGATAGTCAAAGGAAATGAATTAGAGTTCTGCCTGTGTCTTAGCCAAGCCCCTCCATTCTTGTACAAAATAGTTAAGTAGTCTTCTAAATGACTTCTCTACTTGCAGGTTTTTTGGGGTTTTTTTGGCTTTCTTCTTACTCTCCACCATTAGACTCCAACAGACTGCTAATTATCTAAAACTCTTAAGTAGTCAACCCATTCATTGCTTTGTTAAAAGTTTTGCCATGGATTTCTCTGTCCTATAAAGTGAGGACAAATCCTTTAGCTTAAAACTCAGAGTCTTTCTGTGTGTTTCAAAATGCCTCGCCAAGCTGGATGTGGTGGCTCATGCCTGTAGTCCCAGCACTAGGGAGGCTGAGACAGGAGGATCATTGTGAGTTCGAGACCAGCCTGGGCTACAAAGTGAGCTCAAGGCCAGCCTGAATGGCATAGCGAGACCCTGTCTCAAAAAGACAAGGGCCGGGGATCTAGCTCAGTGGCCTAAACTTCTGCCTGGCAAGTGTGAGGTTGTGAGTTCAATCCCTGGTGCCACCAAAAAAAAAAAAAAAAAAAAAAAGCCTCGCCAAATTTTCCCAGCCACTGATATCCATTACACAGTACTGGATTATTAAATATTTTTCTGAAGCATTTTTTAGTATTTTGTTTTTGGACACATTGTTCACTGTTTACTTTACCTCTCAGTTATTATCTGACTTTTCTAAGGTCCAACTGAAACCTCTTTAAAATATTTGGTCCATGTCTCTATCTCTGCCCTGACTTTCAAGCAGACTTAACCATTCCCCTTTTCTTCATACCTTGGTCTGACATTTTTGAAACTTATTCATTCTACGTGTCTTCTCTCTTTTGAAGACAAGAATGGTATGCCCGCCTAACACAATGTGAGACATGCGGCAATTTGTTCCTAAATGTACCTCCAGTAAGGACTTCATGATTGCATAGAGCAACTTTTTACTGAAACTTATGCAGAGGGTTCAGGTCTCCCACCTGGCTGTATGGCCATGGATGAAAAAGAAGACAAAGAGAGAGGATTTGCAATTCCAGGGGCTCTAGGACAACCCGATGCTCTTGGTGGAACTAAGGGCCAAGAATCAGAGTGCTCATGGCTTTTATTGGTACCAATCAGGGAGGTGGGTAGGGGCCACAGCAGAGTGCATGAGAGAAGAAACTTGGCATGTAAAGAGAAACAGAGCACTTTTGCACCAGGCATAGAGGTCCTTCAATTGGTGGTGCAACGGATGACTTGATGTATGCAAGGTTGGCACCTTTACTGCCAGGAAGGTATAATTCTTTTTGAGTCTCATGGCCTCAACTAGGATGTTATGTCTTAGCTCTGGAATTTCACAGGCTCTTGCTTAAGCATCTTTTCCAGCCATCAGTGGGTGGCAATTCTAACCCACTTTGCTGCAGTGAGACACACTGATGCCTCAGATGGACTCAGTCACATTCTTTTGGCCAATTAAGGGGACATCTGCTTTTATATAGCCAGTTCTGCATATCTCAGTAAATAGGGTTGAAGTAAAGATCAGGTAAAAGATGGAGACACGGGAATGCAGCTTGGCAGTCTCTCAGAACTTTTATCATTTTTAATCACTATATAATCAAAGCAAGCATAAACCAATGACTTCCATTATGTACATAATCAACTTATATAGGTATGCCTAAATTTGTTTGATACGATTTCTAAGCGTCACCTTATATATGATTGAAGGTAGGGGGATCAGAATGAAAAACTGGACAGAATATAAAAATGAGTCAAGTAATAATTTGAGGTGAAAAATACTTCTGTTATTTAAAATTCTTTTTAAACAAATAGCAAATATGTAAAAATACCAAAGGACATTAGCATAACCCTGTACCAGGAGGAGATGCTGATTGATGAGCTATTCCATGGTTTTATTAGAAAATTACTGCCTTGAAAAAAAAAAAGAAAATTACTGTTTTGTAACTAATGCAATAATTGATTCAGGCAAAAATCATTAGTAGATGCTAAAATATGTGGTATTCACACAGTTTTGTAGTTTTACCCCACAGATTACTTCTCAGCTCCAAAATAAAAGGAATGTTTACATCGAAGACCTCCACAGAATGTCACCTTACCTAAGAAATTAAACTCATTGTCACCAGTGATGATTTTAGAAGATCTTGTATGTCTTCTTACATGATGCTATGAAAGTGTACCACATGCCATATGTAGTACCCTTACCAAAAATGTTTCATCTGAATCTGAAGAGAGGAAACTGGAAATGTTACATAAGAAAACTGGCCCAAATTCTTATTGTCATAAACAACATTTTAAAAACAGGGGAAATGGCTGTTCTAATTTAAAGTAGAATAAAGAGACATGACAACCAAATACAATCCATGATCCTTCAGTGGATTATAGATTTGTGGATGAAAAGTGATGTTTATTGGGCTGAGGATTTAGCTCAGTGGCTTAAGTGCCTGCCTGGCACGTGCGACGTCTTGAGTTCAATCCCAAAAAAAGTGTTTATTAAAAAACATTTCAGATAGGATTGGAGAATTTCAAATATGAATTATATATTAGACAATATTTTTGTATCAATGTTGAATTTCTTGGGTGTTATAATAGGCTTGTAGTTATAAAGAGAATGTCCTTAGGATACTTTATTCATAAATATTTGAAGACATTTCATTACTTTGAAATGATTCAACAAACAACCAAAGGAAAAAAATCACGCACATCAGGGGAGTGGAAATTGACTTGGTGGAAAGGGAGAATAAAGTAAATGTTGCAAAATGTATTAAATAAATATCACTGAACATTCAGTGTACTATTTCAGCTTTTAAGATTAAAGAATTTTTTAATAAAAAGCTGAGATAAGGGGAAAAAAGACCTCACTAAATTAATAAAGAATTTCTGTCCAGCGTAAGGCCTTCTGTTTTCCTTATCCTTTGCCTTTGCCTTTTTTCTCTCACTTTTACACTTCATTTTCTGGTCTCTTGAGATTGTGCTAATGTATATTGATTTATTTGTTCTTATACCTTTTGTGATTTAGCAGTTGAATAATTTAAGAGAAAGATGTTTTTCTAAGTTTATGAATTATTATTTTTATCCGTTCTATTCTTGTTCCTCCCAGTTGATGTCTTCATCTTCAGAAAACTTTGGTAAAAGCCTAAAAAACTATGAAATGCTAAGTACTTATTCTGGTACTGGAAAAGTTGGTGGGTTAATTGAAAGCCAGGCCATGGGCATAAGCTTATCCTGTATCCCTGAACTTTTCAAACTATCACATTTCTGCTCTGAGCATGAGTTGGAAGGAATCATTTTAAAAATCATATAAGTTGATATTCTGTCTTTTTGTCACTTTTCACCATCCTAAGATTCCCCTTTTCTTCAGATAGGTGAAAATGGTGATCCCAAAGCCTTCTTAATAGAGATTTCGTGGACAGAAACATACCCCCAAACACCTCCAATTATATCTATGAATGCTTTTTTTAACAACACCATGTAAGTAGTTTTGTTTCATTGTTTTTTCATATTATTCTCTATTTGACTTTCCTCCTAATAATATGTTTGGCATTTGTAGATCGTCTGCTGTAAAGCAGAGTATATTAGCCAAGTTACAGGAAGCAGTGGAAGTTAATCTTGGAACTGCCATGACCTATACATTGTTTGAGTATGCCAAAGACAATAAAGAGCAGTTCATGGAAAATCACCATCCTGTTCATTCTGCAGTGAGTATGTGATTATTTTTTTTTTTTACCAGATCTTTTGTTGTTTTAGCTGTGGTCTGCTAGTAATTAATTTTTGCTAGTTAATATATTTTAAAAATTGAAGACATTGTGTTGTATTTAAAATGAGGCCTGGGGATTTAGCTCAGTGGCCTAAGCGCCTGCTTGGCAAGCACGAGGTTGTGAGTTCGATCCCTGGTGCCACAAAAAAAAAAAATATTTAAAATGAGTTATATCTACATCAAATAAGAACAGTGAATTTTAGATTTCTTCAATTTAATGTAGAAAATGAAATTATATCCTCTATAGATTTTTACCCTTTATCAAAGACTAGAATACTTCTCATACCCATAATAACTGAGGGACTATATGAACTAATAATACCTTTTAAAATTTAGTTTATCTTTTCATAAAACTTAACTTTCAAAAGCTCAGAATTTCTTATGTAGTGCTAATGTGCATGAAATTGCTTTCTCCACAAGGCTTGTTTTGTTGTAAATACTCTTGCCATTGCTCAACATCAGGGTTGTTAAAAGTTAAAGAGACTTCAGTGAGTAGAAAAAAATAATTGCTTTATTTCTAGGATAATTTTAGAATAATCATCTTTTATGACCTTGAGCATTTCATGCACCAAGTTCTGCACTAAAAAACTTTCAGCAGTCAACATTAGTAGAATTTTGTCTTGTGATCCAAATTGTAGCTTTTGGTAACAAAGGCTGTTGTCTTTCGAGTGGTGCTGGCTTCCACATTCTCAACGGAGCATAAGAGACAGATGAGGGAGCTGTAGAAGGTGGTAACCAAGACCATGGGATGAGAGCCAACCTGTCTGGGTTCAGGTCCTCATTACACCACTTGTTTACTCTTTGACTTTGGGCAAGTTTCTTAATCTCTCTCTGCTCAATTCCTCATCAGTGAAATGTGAGTCATAATAGCATCTACCTTATACAGTCGTAGTGAAGATCAAGTGAGTGATATATGTAAAACAATGATAGTAATGCTTGTCATCTAGCAAGTGTTTTAAATTTAGGCTATCATAAAAATGGACCACATGAGCTTAACTGGTTTAAAGATTTTCTTTAGGGGACCAAAATGTTCAGGTGGGTACATATGACTTTTCTAAAGATATGCTTAAGTTTCTAAATATAACTTAACTGAATTTTAAGCCATCTCGAAACCTCAGATCTTCAACATAATGCAAGTAATCAGATCTTCCTCCTTATCGTTCTGTTATTAACTGTCTCACTTATAATGTGTCTTTTGATATAAACTTTTGAAAGTGCGAAACCACTAATATGCTAAGGACAACTGATTTCATAAATGAATAATAATAGGATTTTTTTATTTCATTAGTCTAGAGATTATCAGTTCATTTTAGGATGTTTAATGTAATTCAGTAAGTTTTAAAACGTGACTCTAAGAACCATTTCTTTCTTTTTAGACATCCATAAGCAATATCATCTCAGTGGAAACTCCTAGTATAGCTCCATCAAGTAAGAAAAAAGACAAAAAAGAACAACTTTCAAAAGCTCAGAAACGTAAGCTGGCAGATAAAACAGGTTTGTGTTATTTTTTAATCTTTTATAATGCAAATAAATGGATTGCTTTTTAGTGTGATGTGAATACTTAATATATTTAGATTTAGAAGATTAATTATCTGCTTTTTATTCTTGGAACATTTGGATCAGGAGACCTCTTGAGTCACAGTACAGAAATACTGTAAATGTTTACTATTGCCTTATCACGAGACATAATACTGAAAAATAAGGTAACTGAATGGCAGAGTAGCTATAAATAAGTCTTGAGATTGAGGAACATTAGACTAGTACACAAAAACTCTTAACATTTCTAGGGTTTTCTTTGTTTACCTCTGTGGTGGGTATGTGTATTATTAAAAATTGAAATACATCATTCATTTGAAATGAAGTCCAGTATACCATTAGATCTTAGCACAGTAAATTTTTTTCTGTAAAAGTAAATGTTTTTTTTACTTTTACAGCATGATTTTGCAACAAGATATAAAAATGAAATTCTCATGTGTCCTAAATGAGAATCATTTAGAAAATGATTATAAACTTAAATCTTTATCAACAGTGTTTGATTCGTTTTCTTTAATTTGGAAATTTGAAAATATATATCAGTCTGTAAATTTTTCCCTGTTAGGGAAATTAAGGATAGTATTATCATTTGGACACATATACATTTATACTTCAAGATGTGTGCATGTGCTATTGATACAAAATTACAAACTGCCCTTTGCCAAAATGAACTAACACTTTCATTTGAATGGATGGGTTTAAAAATGACCTCCTTCTGAGCCTCTCACAGCAACTGGTAGTCCCCATTTTCCCAACCTTGAATGAAAATCACTTGAGGCAATTTTTAAAATTCAGAGTTGCATATTGAAATGATGACATGCTGAAATGATACTATTGTGGCTATACTAGGTTAAGCAAAATACATTATTAAAACCTAAAAAAATAAAATAGCCTTTGTTTTATAAAGGAATACTAGAGTTGGTGGTCTATGTGTGATGTCTATTTGTGACAGAATAAAAAGAAAGAAACCCTGTGTCAGTATCTAAAAATACATTTCATGGAATAAAAATCTAGGAATCTATTATATCTGATATCAAATCATTACTAATCAACTGCTAGCCACTACAGTTTTTTCTAGAAATTTGGCTACTCTTTTTGTAATGTTTCAGCATCTGTGTGAGTTACATACTGCTTTCATGCACAGTGACCTATGATCATTTCTTTTCATCAATATCTCCCTGTCTTCATCTCTTTGATGATGTCTGCCTAAAGTCATTATCTTCCTGTAATGACAGTGTAGGAGTTTGTAATTTGCAACTATTATTCTAAATGAGAGTTTAATAAGACAGGCACAGCACTGCCGGTAAGTTTTAATTATCCAAACTTGGTTAACTGGCATTGTGCCCTTTGTAACCAGTAACCAGTGGGATCCTAATTGGCATGTAAGAAAAAAGAATCATTACCATCTAAAATTGAGCGCTAGGTAAAGTGGCACACACTAGTAATCCCAGCTGCTTGTCAGACTGAGGCAGGAATATTCAAGTTCACAGCTGGCATAGAGAACGACAAGGGCTGGTGATGTAACTCCGTGCAAAGGTCTTGTATTCAATCCCTTGTACCATAAAAATAAATAAATAAAATTTAGCTCCAGTAATATTGTATTTCTATTATAGACCAAAAAAGTGTTCA
This sequence comes from Cuniculus paca, assembly GCA_004365215.1. Taxonomy (NCBI): domain Eukaryota; kingdom Metazoa; phylum Chordata; class Mammalia; order Rodentia; family Cuniculidae; genus Cuniculus; species Cuniculus paca. The sequence goes on along the minus strand of RJWT010006643.1, from coordinate 12,171 downwards.
GATTTGAGTTTTCAGATTTTCGTTTATTTGCATAGTTACTAGTTGAATATCCCTAATCTGAAAATCCAAAATCTAAAATACTCACAAATCCAAAACTATTAAAAAAAATTCAGATTATGAATTTCAGGGTCTCACATTAGGGACGATTGATTTGTATAATGTACTGCACTTGGGTTTTTTTTTTGTTTTTGTTTTTGTTTTGTTTTGTTTTTTGGTACCAAGGATCGAACTCACAACCTCACACTTACCAGGCAAGCGCTTGAGCCGCTGAGCTAAATCCCCGGCCCCAATGTACTGGTTTTGAATGTGAACTTTGATGGCTTCATAAAATGAAGCATAAATAGTATACACGAAGTGTAAAGGAACCAAGGCATTTGAAATTGAAGAATTTTTAAATAAAATTTGTTAAACTGTTCTTTAAATTGGAATGTTCTTTAAATTGGAATGAGAATGTTCTGTATTAAAAAAATGAAAGCACTTTTCCCTGTGGCTTGTCTTGGGCTGAATATAAATAAAACATGTGATATAGTTAGTATATGTAAGTAACAAGACTTTCTCTTAAAAACATTTTTATTATAGTGTTAAAAGAAATGAAGGCAAGTGGCCTGCATGTTAAACAAATGTTTACAAAGTTACCAACTTGTCTTCCATCATTCTCAGTAAAGTGTTTTTTGAAGAATGTTAAATTAAAAAATGAATATCTTATCAGGATGCAGCTAATTAATACATAAGTTCGCTGGGCCTCCTGTTAGTCTTGAAGCCGTACATCTGTTTATGAGGCCTGTGTTGAGCCTGACATGCTGGTGTGAAATGCTAACTCAGGAAACAGTAAACTAACACAACTTGTTAAATGAACAGGGACCTTAGATAAAGCAGAATTATGCAAATGCATACAACAATACATTAATCTGAACCCATGTCCGTATTTTTCTCTAGATAACAGGTTTGGTCCTGAATGGGAAATAGGGCCAATGTAAAAAGGAGGAATACAGCACCTCAAATACTTGACAGGTATTTCCAGGAGAAAGGTGCTTTCAATTCACAAAGATACTAAACTATTTTTCCAATGGTAATATGTGATTTGAACTTCTAATCTATTTCTTGTATACAATAGTATACAAAATCTTATTTGTTAGAATATTAATTTAAAATTAGCTGATCGAACTTATAAATAAAGTTACTATGTTTCATCTTCCAGATCACAAAGGGGAACTTCCTCGAGGATGGAACTGGGTTGATGTTGTAAAGGTATATAATGTTACACTTCGGTCTTCAAACTTGTTAAAATTATTGCCATCAAATAATGACATTTTATTTTCCATTTTACCCCCTTGCGACTTGGAATTTCCGGGGATGTCTATGTACTTTTTCACATTTAGCATGTAAGTACTTTTTAAAAAAATTGCCTTTACATTCTTTGCTTCTTCGTACCCTGTTTTAGATTTTCTTTTCTTAAATAATTGAAAATCTGTATAAGTAAGTTATAACTACAATAAAATACGACTTTATAAATACATCTCAAGAATGACCACGTTTAAATCTGACTAAATTATATATAATATGGGAACTGAAGAAAACCAGTCATGGGAAGAACTGCTTTTTTTTGTTTGTTTGTTTTTTTGAGAAATCATTCTAAGGTTTAAATTCTTTGTTCAGGCCTTAACTGTAGTTGACTATCATGACCAAGAAGGATTTTTCTGGTTTTGTTATTCAAAATTGTTTGCTCTCCATTTTTAATTATTACCTCTTTTCAGTTTTGTTGTACTATCTGTAGTAGTTTCAAAAATACTATGCCAATACTTAATATAGTAAATTAGTTCTATTTGTAGGACTTCACGAAATAGGTTTTACTTGCTGGTTAATACCACAACTGCCGAAGGAAGTATTTGTTATGACCCAAGAGTGAAAGTTAGGTTTTTAGTGAGGACCCATAAATATGAGTAATTTATAAGCAATGTATACTTGCAATTTATTTTATAATTAGCCATTTGGTCCATGGTATTCATTTTCTGCAGAAACTGTTTGAAATAATCTTTGTACTTCTAGAATGTTACACAAAAATATTACCTAGGAATAGGGTCAAAAGTAAAGACTTTTTTTTCTATCTTTCTGGACAAGAGGCTAACCCCATAGAAAGGACTATATAGACGAAGCTTCTCTGGGATTCTGTCATTTATGTACCCCTTTCCACTGATGGTTGGTTGCTGGATAGTTCATGCTGTCCTAGGTGTACCTGTTTGTAGCTCACGAGCAAAATCCTTTCTTTCTGGAAAACGCTCTCTGCCCAGAGTTAACAGTTTTCTCAGAATGTTTCTTCCCTGTTGCAGCAGATCATAGCCAAAAGTGAGAAGAAAATAATCTGATTGATCTAAAGGGAGAAACAGTGGTCTTCCTTCCCTAGCACAAAAAGTTTGTTTTTAAGGGAGTCCCTGATAATATAAAAAGAATTTCAAGTTTAAAACAATAATCATAAGTAAAATTAAAATAGCTCAGTAATCTTGGGAAGTGGGGGGAAATTGTTTTCTTGTGGTGCTGGAGAGAAACCCAGGGCCTCACTCATGCTGGGCAAGTGCTCTACCACTGACCTACACTCCTGGCCCTGAAGGGATATTTTTAATGTAGTTATCTAGACATAGTTTGATCTCAGAAACTGTCACCCAGTGGTTTCCAAGTGTGGTATTTGGCCCCTGGGGAATTCCTAAAACCCTATCAGGAGACTATGCAAAGCCAAAACTATTTGCATCACAGTACTAAGATGTTATTTTCCTTTTTTTACTCATTTTCTCCTGAATATGAAGTGGTGTTTTTGAGAAGCTGCATGACTGGCTGCATGAACTGTGATGATGCCACACTAATGCTCTACTAAAGCACTAAGAGAGTGTGTGCTTGTATATTCTTCTGTTCTCCAGAATTTAAGTTAGTAGGTTTGAGTTCTTTATTAACTCATGTTATTCTTAGTACTTCTGTTATGTTGCCTTCCAAAGTCCCTGTTTCATTATAGACACAGATTTATGAGACTCCTGTTGAACTAGATAATTAAGAGATTTGCAAAAATGAAAAACTAGTGCCACTTTTCACATCTTTCTGTTTTTTAACCCAGTAACATTTCCAATTTAAAAAATGTTAGTGGGGGGTTTATGGTTATTTATTGCTACTCTTTTATGAATATTTCAGTTTTAATCTCAAATCAGTAGAGGTGGCCCAAATTATAATAACTGTAATCCCAGGACTCAGGAGACTGAGGAAGAGAGAATCACTATGAATTCCTGGCCAGCCTGGGCTACATAAGCGAGTTGAAGGCCAGCCTGCATTACATAGGGAGACCATCTCAAAAACAAACAAAACAAAGCTGGACATGGTAGGGCATGCCTGTAATCCCAGCATTCGGGAGGCTGAGGCAGAAGGATCACTGTGAGTTCAAGGTCAACCTGGGCTACACAGTGAGACCCTGTCTCTCAAAAAAAAGAGACTTTTTTAAGTCTCTTTATATTTCTCAATTTTTAACAGTGTAAAGAAGTCCAAAATGTTTGAGAACTACTACCTCAGTAGTTTCTGCTTTCATGGCTTCCTAAATTCTTAGGAGTCTGTGGGTACCATGATGATTTCTTGGTGATTAGATGGCTATTCTAATCAGAATTATCTGTGTATTGCTTGAGAATTGTACTTGTATTACTGCAAATTTGCCAACTCCTGCCAAAGATTTCTATCTAAAGTAATAATAATAATACAGTTTAAATTTTTAAAATCACATTGTCAGAATTATATTTTAAGAATTCGTTGACTGGTTAAGATACCAAATCTTGTGTTAAGGGTTTTTTTACCACAACTAAAAAATTTGAGAAGAATTTGGGCCAGGAATATAGCTCAGTGGCACAAGTGCCTGCCTGACAAGTGCAAGGTCCTGAATTTGATTCCTGGTTCCAAAAAAAAAAAAAAAAAAGAATTTGTCATTCCTTAGGCTGGGGATATAGTAGGGCACTTACCCGGTGTGCATGAAACCCTGGGTCCAATCCCCAGCACTATCCCCCCCCCAAAATTATTTTCTATATTAGAAAACAAAAATAGAAGAATGTCATGCACTATAGGAAAGTTACCTGCGTTTTGTATATTCTTTATTCAAATTTATTTCTTAGAGTGCTTCAAGGAAAATTTATACGTAAGTTGAGGTTATATTTTTAAGCCTGTTTGTAGTAGCTAAACCTAGAATTGTAAGTAGTTATATACTGTATAAGATATAGGTCATTAAAATTCAGTTTCCTTGAACCTTATGACTTTAGTTTTGATCCTGCTTTAAAATAATAATTCAAATATTATGCTTAAATGTGTTAAATATTTCTTTTTTTTTATAGTTAAGCAAAACTGGCTCTAAAGATGATGACTAGCACTTGGAATTGGACGTAAGGAAACAGCAGCCTTTTAAAAGTAAACTGGGTTCAACATCTTGCATTACTATTTTCCGGTATTGAGGTGGCTTTTTATAAAATGTAGTTTTTGTATGTTTCTTACGTAATAAATGTAAGTGGAAAGTTATGTAGAGAACTGGTTGTATTAAATTATTTTCAGAGATTTGACTTAATAAAAGGTAAAAATGTTACTGTTTAGTACACTTTATAAAGCCTGTCAAGCTTCGTAAGTGAACAAATATGGGGGATATCCAGTTAATTTATATGACCTTATTCTGGTGGATAATTTTTAAAGGAATATGAAGCCCTCTTCCAACTGTTCAAGCAGAATATTGAGTGTATAGTTATTTCATAGCATGATTCATATTAATAGGCTTCTTGTCCTAAATAAAGTCTTCATCTCTTGTTTTGCTTAATTACTGAAGCAGAAATTACTTCAAAGAAATCTAAATACCAGTATTTGAACTTTATATCATACTTTTTGTAGTTACTTTTTATTTTTCACCAGTGAACTCCTTCTCTTGATTTGGGTCAAGACATTTGATTGTGAGAGAGTTTCCAATGATATATACAATAGGACAGTATCAAAACCAATCTTCCAGATGCATTAGAAAACCTTTTTATAAGCAAGGTGCGATGGTGAAGTTTGCAATCCCAGCACCCTGGAAACTGAGGCAGGAAGATCATAAGTTTGAAGCCAGCCCAGGCTGCACAAGGAGAACCTGTCTATAAAAAGAGAGAGAAAAGAAAAAAATTGTATAAGTACTATTTAAAACATTTCTCTTTGCTGCATATACTAGTATGGGAGTAAATGATGCCTTAATTAATTTTTGTATTGTTGGAGACAGTGATTTTAATAAATTCTTATTTATCTGCTGTTGTGTTTTTAATTGTTGGATAACTGAGGTCTTTAAATGAGTTCAACATACAACTACATTTCAGATCTTGTTTTTGTAGTGTTCTTTTCAAGTTCAATGTAATTATCAATCTCTGCATCTTTTTAAGACACATGAAAAGTCTTTCAAATGCTGAACTGTTATATGTGCTTTTTAAAGTCATTAATAAAGGAAACTATTGGCATTGTTTTACTAGGAAAAGTTATTGATGTTTATGTGTGATTTACAGTGACTTTGTATAGCCTCTCCATTTTAAGAACTTACAACTTCTGTATACCTGGAAGGGTAGATTGTTAACATGTCAAGTTATACCTGTGCAGTTTATGTCTGAGGTTTTAAAGAATAATTAACTTTTAAAGAAGTTACCAAAAAAGACAGAAAAAAAGAAATTCCCTTAGCATAAGAGCAATTTGAAATGTTGGTTTTTACGAACTTTGGTTCAGTTAAATTGTTAGAAATTGTAAGTATAATTACAGTGAAGAAATTTAATCTCTTTTAAAAGCTGAAGCACATTTTGTTTAAAAGCTGAATTAGTATTAATATGCCAACTAGAATATGCCAACTTGTTTTCAGGGTTGTATATGTGTGATTTTCATTATGTTGATTTGTTTGCTCCTTTTTTGAAGAAACCTCTGCTAGTGAAGAAAACCATTTTTTTGTTGTTGTTTTGCTCTTAAGATTCCGAAATTGTTCAGGCTTACCATGGTTGCTAGATTACAAAGAATAATGCTAATCGAATTCCAGTGAACTATTTTTACTGTTTTTATATGAAATGTACAAATTTCTGGGGGTGATGGTGGCCCTGGTGCCTCTTATTACCTGTGTAAAATACTTGAACACTTTCATCAATATCGCCATCATCTGTTTAACACTCCCAGTATATTTTCTCAAACTCTCTTTACCTAAAATTGTGTGGAATGACATAACTAATAAGCAATAAAGTCTGAATTACAATGATTTCTCTACAGGTTTGATTTCATATCATTTTAGAGCGAATTGTTGATTTTGTGAAACTGCTTAGCTTTGTAGTATGAGGTATACCTACCTAATGGAAACTGTTCATAGTGTTTAAGATTAAAGAATGTTTTTCAGATGACCTCAGAAGAAAATAAGGAAGAAATATAAAATTAAATGGTAGTTGCAACCTGGAGTTCTAAGGATACCTTTCGGTTTCACAGCTTAGGGATCCCAAGAGACAGAAGATTGACAGGACAGAGAATCAGACCTGCTCAATGCGTGCACACACAGCATACTTATGCTGAGCCCCACACCCCATGGAGGACCCTGAGAACAGTTCCCATATATAATTTTGATTCTGAATAGAGAGGTGAAATATAAGTATATACACATATATACTCTAATTACAATTTAGACTCCAAAAATACTTCACACTTTGATTTCAGCCCATATCAAAATTTAATTCTATTTATTGGTACAATTTAGTTATATACAATGATCACATTCATCATAGAGATTTTGTACCTGTGCATAATATACCTTGATTTATCTATAAAAAAAATAAATAAAGCCCAGCTTGATGCCACATGCCTATCTATATCCCCAGTACTCAGGGAAGCTGAGACAAGAGCATAGCAAGTTGGGCAACCTGGTGACTTAGCAAGACCCTGTCAAGAAGGATGGAAGGAAGAAAGGAGAAGGGAAGGGAAGAAAAAGAAAGAAAATCTAGAGATAAAGGTCAGTGTGAAGGTGCTGATTCAATTCCCAGGACAAAAAAAAAGTCAAACCAAACCTTAGGTAGTACCCAATTGGTAGGGTATGTAGGCAGCTGATAAGAGATGAATGCAGAATATTCTCTAGAAGAACCCACCTTGAGCCAGATCTCCAAAGAGGTCCCACTCAAAATTCACACAATATGTATACAAGGCAAAGGGAGAGCCTGCTAAGAAGAGGAGCGGATTCAGAAGTTTAAGCCACAAAGGTGTGTGATACCAGATTCTGAAGTATTACTACATAAGGAAATTGTGTAAGGAACAAAAATCTATTTAAAAAAATCACTGGACAGATTAGGAAAAGAACCAAGTAGAACTCAAACAAGAAATACAATTGTTGAAGTTAAAGTTACAGGTAAAGACAGGTAATTGCTTTGTGATATACTTTGCCAAGTCTAAAGTATATAAATGTCCTTTGGAATGACATTGGTAGTACTTTCCATTTTGGGTTTGCTTTTTGATTGCAGCATGAGAGTATCTGTCATTTAGGTTAGTTGGATGATTCTAGCCTTCACCAATCTCTGTGAGGTACTCTGGGTAAGTCCAGTCCTGGACCTTGTTAGGAAGCACAGCATTTATGATGAGGACTTGGCCATGTTTGCAGAGAACTGTCTAGTAATTTAAAAATAATAAATTTTTAAGTTATGCTGTGTAATGACAGGTATTTACTATTGGATATTCTTCAGAGTAAAAATAGAATAAGAATAGTTATCTGATAATGTATGATTCAGAATTTCACTTTTTTTCAGTATTTTCCTGTAGTTCGTGATCCTTTAATGAGGAAAATTGAGGGGCTTTATTAAAAGAATGTAAAAGAACAAAATACGTGCATTACACTGCCTTTTATTAGGGAATGTCTTCTTGTGAAAACCTGTTTGGATTTGGTATGGATGGATGGATACTGAGTTATTATGTAAAATTTATTAGTGAGTAGAGGTGAAAAAAGCTTGAAAGCCACTGATAAGAACAAAAGATAAAACAACAAACACTTGTTTGAAGATTAATTTTTTAAAAACATAAATCGTGACTTTCAAAGTGTTGAGGACTTTTGTCATTGATACGTTATTCCTAAAGACCAATTAAAGCTATGTCTCACTGAGAAGAGCAATTCTTTTTTTACTTAAAGGGGGATCTTTAATAACTTTGAGCAATGAACTCTTACATGACAACTTTTGCTTATATAAACAGCTGAAGAGAATATTTTAAAAGAGACAGTGCTTGTATAAAGAGAATTTCAGTAGCTTTAATCTCTTGCTGAAAATCAAAAATAAAAACGTGTTTAATTTTCGCACCATTTCTAGAAGAATCATTTGCTTGTTGAGTTTCATGTATAAATCTAGTTTCCAAAATAAATTGTTTTCATAGGCTGTTGGTGGTGATAAAATGGGCAGGAAATGTTCCCACCCCTGCCCATTTTCCTTTTGTTACTGCTGGCATCTGGGAAATTGGACGTGCTCTTACATGTTTTTCTGCAGCCTTCTGAAGCTATAATAGGAGGTTTACAGTAGCTTTCACGAGGATTTGACCTGTTAGGAAATTACTCTTGATATTTTAAGCACCGAACCATCTCTTGTTCTCAATTGTTTCTTCTTTCATGAATAACAGAGAATGCAATTTAGAAAAGGAGCAAAGTGTCATGGGGTAGGGGAGATGCAGATTAGAAACATTTTGATTCAGAATTAGTGATAAGAAATTAACCTGTGGTTATAGCTCAGCAAGGTCCTGCATTCAACCTCCAGCACCAAGAAGAAGAAAAAAAACCAAACAAACCTTAAACTTTTACTATTGTGACAATCTGTAGGCTACAGAAAGGAACATGGTAAGGTTTTCCTTGAAGGTGGATGTGAATTACAGGAGGCTGAGCCTTACTGCATAGACTGAAGATTTTCCTTTTAAACACTCCCGCATTTCATTCTCCTGCTCCTAGTGCAAGGTGAAGCTGAATGACATACTGTATTTGTTTTCACAGAGGACAAAAGGTTTTCTGAGTCACTGATGATTGATGTCATTTGTGAGATTTGGACCCCTGTGGCCTGGGAAAATTTTCATCTCTGAGACAGCCATGGAAGCACATAATTCCCACATTCTTTTATTGTCAATTTTGAATTCTTAAAAATCGTACTCTTTTTCAAATGCTTATCCAATACTATGGTTTTTTAAACATGAAAGTGAAAGAAATTAAAAAGTGTTGAAATCTTGTATTTTTTTCTGAAGATCACTAAATCTAGAGTGTCATTTTGCTATTTAATTTGATAAGTACTGGATATTCCCTACTTTCCAGGGGCGGCTCAAAGATTAAATTTTAAATTGATGTGTCCTTAGTTATTTTGTTTAAAATTCCCACAATAACAGAGGTCATGGAATTTGGGTTAAAAATACCTGTCTGCTAAAAGAAAAGTCTAATTCCTACTACATGTTGACTAGTGCCATCTGTGCAATTCACGAGTTTCTAGATTTTTCTTTCATATGTAAACTTTAACTCCTTATTGAATGAAGTGAATAATTTTAGAAGTCAAGTTGTTTTACAAGACTTTTCATAGAAAAAGAGCATCTTCCCAGCTACACCTCTTGTATCCCAATTCCCACCCCATGGCTATTAATTGATGATATAACTACTTTTTGCTTAAACTGACTGAGAAGGCCAAGGTCTGCAGTCTGCTGCTGTGTCTGTGACCTCCTCTCCAGTTGCTCTCTGCCTGTTTCTCTTTGTAGCCCAGTTCTGGATGGTTCCTTTGCTTGGGACACCTCCCACCCTGTTAATTACATGGGTAACTCACCTCCAGATCTGTGCTCCCAATCTTGCTTTTCACTGTGTGCAAGGTTGAAAGCCTGTGGAGGGTTTTGAGCAGAACTGTGAGGCAATCTGACATATGTCTGAACAATTTATTCTGCTTTCTGTGTTGAGAATAGAGCGAAGGCCAGGGATTTAGCTCAGTGGCTCAAGTGCTTGCCTGGTAAGCACGAGGTCATGAGTTCGATCCCCAGTACCAAAAAAAAAAAAAAAAAAGAATGAAGGAAACAAGGAGACTTGTAATCCAGTAAGTGGGTGAAAAATGATGTCTTCAGTAGGGTGGGAGGGAGAGGTGAGAGAGAAGCCATCAGCTTCTGGATCTATATGGCAGGAACTGCTCCCAGGGCTTGCTGAGGGACAAATTGAGGGGTGTTGGGGAAAGGAACAACAAAGATGACTCCAGTGCTTTTGATCGGAGTGGTTGGAAAAAACGATATAGACTCTTGTAAAAATTATCCTATAAATTTAAAGTAATCCCAGTAAAATTCCCCTGGATTTTTAAAGGATAGAACAGCTGATTACAAAGTTGAAGAAAACCAAGTTACCAAAATAGCCAGGAAAAGTACTAAAAGGAAGATCTGTGAAGTGAGGTTATTTCTGCCACTTAGTAAAGCGTATTTCAAGCAACAAGAATTAAAGTGATGTATTGGTACCTGTTCAGATCAGTGAAAAAAGACTAGAACCCAGAAATAGGCCTACATGTATGTGGGAATCTAATAGATATTTTTCAAAAGTGCATTTTTGTTTTTTTAGTATCTGACTATATAGCCCAGGCTGGCCTCAAACTTGCAGTGATCTCCTTCCTCAGCCTCTCGGGTGATACAATTACAGGTGTGCACAACCATGCCCATCTTAGAGTTTCTTAAATGTGTAATTGGATAGCCATCTAGGAGGTCAAAAGCAAAGGTACTCCTGTCTCACACATGATGTCATAGTAAATGCCAGAGAGATTAAAAGAAAATATTGGAATCTAGGCATGGTAATCTCAGCTACTCTGAAGGCTGTAATCTCAGCTATGCCTATAATCTCAGCTACTCTGAAGGCTGAGGCCAGAGGAATGAAAATTACAGGCCAGACTGGGCAATTTAATGAGGCCCTGTCTAAAAACAAAAAGGACTGGGGTTGTAGCTCAGAAGTAGAACACTTGCCAAGCATGCACAAGAACTTGGTTTCAATTCCCAGTACTACCAAATAAGAAAAAGAAATGTTAAACTGGGTGTAGTGGTGCACACCTGTAATCCCAGCACTAGGGAAGCTGAGGCAGGAGGATCACTGAGTTTGATACCAACCAGGGCTACAAAGTGAGTTCAAGGACAACCTGAACTGCATAACAAAATCCTGTCTCAAAAATGAGAGAGAGAGAGAAAAAAAAGGAGTGGATACCCATGAAGAATGTAACAGTTATGTACTACAAACATACACCAATAAAAAATAATTTAAAAATAAGGAGTAGGTGTTCACTATTAGTGCTTAACCAACTATTCATGGGTATTTTCCTTTGATTCATCAATATGAATTAATATTCATCAAAATGAATTAATTTCTATTAATAAAACATCTTTCCTTCCTATACTGTGTACTACTTGATTATGGTAAATTGCTTTTTCACTATAATATTAGGTTTGGTTACTGTATTTGTGTTTTGTTTTGAATTTTTATATCTATATTCACAAGTAAGATTGGTTGTTTCTTTTTGTTATTCCCCTATGTTAACATCAAATGCTTTTCTTAATTATAGGCTCATTACTATTTTCTATAGAAAGAGAAGTTCTCTGGTACTATCTAATCTGTCTAGAAAAAGGGAAGGGAATAATTTCTAATGTTTGACTTTATGTCCTTTCTGAGCTACCTGGTAACTACAACAATTTAGTAAATTATAGGTAAGTCCTGTCATTTCCTGGGCAATTTACTTGGATTCTGGGGCTCAAATATTCTTTCATTTCAGTGTCATAGAAAAATTAACTGGTACTGGGCTATTAATTGATGATATAACAGTTGTCCAGTACTGTTTTGTTTGATGATTATGGACCTTATTTTTTTAGTGTGACTATTCCTGATTTCCTACATTTTCTACTAGAAATAAGATAAAATATGAAGAAGAAGCCTATGTATTATTGCAGCATAGATTAAGTTTAGTTTTCTAAAGTTTCATCTAGAAGGAATCACATAGGACGTGCTCTTTGTGTCTAGCTTTCACTCAGTGTAAGAGTTTTGAGATTCATTTTATTGAGTACAGTACATTCATGATCCAATCATTTCCCAAAAGCCCTGCCTCTGAACATACAAGACTTTTGTGGGACATTTAGATCTAAACCATAACATGTAATATGTACTCTTTTTGTGTCTGGCTT
>RJWT010006642.1:0-28812 GCA_004365215.1 Cuniculus paca | reverse complement strand
AAAATAAATAATGGTTTTGCCAGGAAAATTACGTTATAACTCACTGGACCTGATGACTATGAAACACCCTTCCATCCCAACAATTCTATCCTTAAGAATAATTTTCCATATAAAATGCAAAAGATAAGGAAACAACTAAAAAGGCAAGTTTACCACTACTTCCCAATCATTAGTTAATAGCTCATTTCGTCCCTATAATATAATGTTAAAAGTTAACAGTTTCAAGAGGGAATGGAAATGCTCTGTTATACACAGGATAAAGGGTTTCTGCCAAAGCACGTTTGTGAGATTTATGAAAATAAGGGCCACCGCATTCATAGAGTACAAAAACAATTATCCAAATATGCACTTTTCTACAACATCTCCTGACACCCTCAATTACCACTTAAGAAATCTTTCACAAGTATTTAGAATATGTTAATTCTATGTTTAAATAAGATGCTTGCTTGCAAAGGAATCATTGCAATATCATGATAAATATTTCTTATATTACAAATATTTCTCGTAATCCAAAGTGCTTGCAAATGATGCATTGTACACAAAAGTCACAGTATGGTCTGGCCCCTGTGTACGAAGTTTAAAATAATGAAAACTATACCTTTATCCTGATACCGTGAGAAATCAAAATTTGCCTATGAAAACCATCATCACCAATTTTATTGTTAGCAAAATGCTCAGTTTCATGAAATGGAGATATTCAATTATCTAGTATATACATCATAAGGCTAAAATAAAATAAGACTCTGACTCCAGATTCATTGAGTGCAGATGACACGGAGGAAGTATTATAGTAGTTCCCTCTTTCCTGTTTTGTATCCATAGTATGAAACATCCTTAGTTGTCAGCATCTGTGTAGTACAGAATTTATTCCACTCTGTGACTTCAGAAAGCTATGAGAATCCTGTAGCTGTGATAGTTTGTGTTTCTTCTATGATTTTATTTTCTGTGGTAAGAACATTCAAAACCTACTCTTTCAGCATATTTCCATGGTATCATGCAGTATTAATCACATAATCTCCAAGCTGTACGTTAGATCAGTAGAATTCATTTATCTTATGTAATTGACATTGTACCTTTTGAACAATATCTACTCATTTTGTCCCTGCCTCTGCTTCTATAAATTCAGTTCTTTTAGATTCCACACAAGTATTTTTTGTCTTTCTGTGTCTCTCTTATTTTATTGACAGTTATGTCCTCTGGGTTCATCTGTGTTTTCACAGTAGCAAAATTTCCTTCTTCTTAAAGGCTGAATTATATTCCAGTGCGCTGTACACGTACACCGCATGTCCTTTATGCATTCATCCATCAATAGACACATTAGGCTGTTAGTGTTTTGGTTACATGAATAATGCCATGTGAACATGGGACTACAGATATCCCAATGAGATACTTATTTCATTTGCTATGACTATATACTAGGAATAGGGATTCCTGGATCATATATTAATTCTATTTTTAATATTTTGATTATGCTCCATTCTGTTTTCCATATTGGCTGTACCAATTTGCATTTCTACCAACAGTGTACAGAGAATCTATTTTAATGATATCCTTGCCAACATCTATTTTTATTCTAACCTAATTTTTATCCTCATATCCTAGGTTTGAGATCATATATCATGACAGTTTTTACTGTATATATTTAGGCTTTCTAAAATAGTGTTTTGGCACACTCATGCATAGTGAAGTGTTTACTTTAGTTATGCAAATTACCACATCCATTATATTGTACAGTTATCTTTTTGGTATGTGAGACAAAAACACCTGAAATTCACTCTCTCAGCAAATTTCCAGCATACCATTCAATATTATTATATTCCTCATGTTCAATATTAGATTAGAACTTCAGACTTTTTCATCCTACATATCTTAAAGTTTGTTTCCACTGACTTACTCGTTCCTATTTCTTCCTCTAACTCTTTCCCACGATAACCAGATTTATTGTTTCTCTGTATTTGACTTTTAAGATTTCTCATGAAAGTGAGATTATGCAGTATTTTTTCTTTCTGTTTTGATTAATTTCCCTTAACATCATGTCCTCCAAGTTCATGTATGCTGTTACAAATGGCAGGATTTCCTATCTCATTATTATTTTGATATCACTTCCTCATTGACTAGTAATTGGATGTTATTTGTTATATCAACTAGCTATCCTTACGTATTCTTTGGGAAAAGTTTAACATCTTTTGTCCATTTTTAAATTGATTATTTTTTCTTATTGAATTACATATTGCAAACATATAATTATATTGCAAACTTCTAACTTGCAAAATAATTTCCCCAGTTCCCAACGCTACTTTCTTTTGTTGATTGTTTCCTTTGCTTACATAAACTTTTTGGTTTTACGTACTCGCTTGTCTATCTTAGCTTTGCTTGACTGTGCTTTTACTGTGCTATCCAAATAATCATTGCCGTGACCAAGATTAAAGAGCCTGTTTCCTATGTTTTCTTCTTTAAATTTTATGGTTTCTGGCATTTAGTTAAGTTTATAAACCATTTTGAGTTAATTTTTGTAAATGGTAGGATACAATGCCCCAATTTCATTCTTTTACATATGAATATCCTGTTTTTCCACACCACTTACTAAAGAGATTGCTCTTTCCTCATTGTCTATTTGTGCATTCTTGTCAAAAAATGTGTTGCCTGTGTATGCATGGTTTATTTCTGGGTTATCTATTCCTTTCACTTGGTTTCTGTGTCTGTTTTGATTCCACTGATATACTCTTGGTTGCAATAAAAATTGTAGTAGAATTTGAAATAGGGTATGTGATACACTCAAATTTGTTCTTCTGCATCAAGACTGCTTTGTCTGTGTGGGGGCCTTTTATGATTCCACACAAATCTTAGGGTTGTCTTTTCTTATTCCATGAAAACTGTGATTGAAATGTTAATACGAATTGCACTGAATCTATTAGATCATTTTGAGGAGTAAGAACATTATAACCGTATCATTTCCTTCCATGCTGTTTTTCAACCATCCCCATGGCTCCTTTAAGAACAAAGTATCTAACACTATCCAATAGGTGTCCACTTGAAAAACTGCCAATTTTTAAAAAGAAAATGGAACATACTTTTAATTTTTCCCAGGAAACCTGTAGAGAACCTTTTAGTATTGCAGTTAATTACCATAAATTATCCATTTCAGCAATTTGACTTTCATATAATTTATTAGTACAGTTTTTAAATGTTGGGCTATTTATAAGATTGATTTGACCATATTTTATTAGTGCCAAGATATAAGATAACAACATGCATGTAAGTAATGCAAAATATTTTCAATTATATGCCAATGACTTTGCAAGCTCCCTCACTAAAATACACTGATTCTCTACCCCACTGACTTTATTTTGCATACATACTTGCTTTGACCACAGAAATATGCAACCACAAAATGGAGTCATACCCACCACAGACTTTGAAGAACATAACATATCTCCCTTTGTTTCCCTGTCTTCCAATATCCACTATGAAAACACTTCCAATGATTCCTATTCTATTCATCTCAGTTTTAGACTGAGAGATACTTGAACCATCCTAAATCCAAATCTAGCCCCTTACAGCCAAACCAGATCAATCATTTAGTCCACTGGCAAGAAACAGTTATCATAGAAAAACTTGACTGACAGGATGTGAATTATGCTTTACCTTTTTGCCAATCAGAGAGCACTTTTTTCTTTCCAAATGATATGAAGAAGCATAATCAATTAAAAAGTTATATATATAAGAATAAGAATTATTCCACTTCAAAGAGCAATTTTTCCCATTAATCTTTTCATGAGCATTTGAAGAGAGTAAATTTCCCCTTTGATCATCAGACCTGTGTGCAGTCATTTTTCCTGGGTCTTCTCTCAGGATTCCCCATGAGATAGGTACTCAAGCACCTATGATGTTTGACACTTCGAAGTATTCCTTTTTATTACTCAGCTTTTCCATTGAGTAATTTAATATACTAAGTAATTTTAGCTCCCTATTTTGTCTTCTTGAATACATTCACAAGTACTTGAGAATACATTCACAAGTAGTCTACTGAAGGAAGTCATATAAAATAATGCTACAGACAAGTTTTACTTTCTTCTCTTTCTTGTATTTTTTTACTTATTGCCTCCATTTCTCTGTTTCTCACATGCAAAGCTCCATTTTTTAACTGCTTAAGGCATAAATTCTCTAAAACTTAGACTAAAACATTGTAAGATAGTTCATGAATTAAAGGACACAGTATACATGAAAATGGTTCAGTTGTTCTCATCCTAAAACATACTTCAGTAATCCAAGAGAACTTAAATATCTAATGCATATTACATCACATTTGTCTATTTTGCTTTCATAGATTGTCTATTTTATTTTCATAGATATCATTATCCATGGAAGTAGTATAAACATACCTCATTTTGCAATATAACTGCAGAATACTATCACAATAATAATATTAACTACCATTTAATAAGAAGTACGTACCAAAGCACTGTACTAAATATAACTGTCAAGGCCTGCTGGTTTCCAAGTAATAACAAATAAACCTGAAATATCAAGAACTTGGTCCCACAAAATTTCTCATTTATAAAGTCAATGCAGCTAAGCAAGGGTGTCCATCTCCTGGTGGCTACATTTCATGGTTTCTAGGATTGCTAAGGCAAATCACGGGAGAAATGGAAGACAGGACAAAAACATACTAGTTTTTAAGTGCTTCAGATTAAAGGGGACACAGCATCTCCTTTGATATGTCCATTTGCCAGGTTAGTAACTCACACTAGTACAATGCTGCCCTCATGCCTGACCAGAGTGTGAAAACAGTCAATTAAATAATGAGAACTGACTTCAGCGAGTGATTAAAATATGTCAGTATAAAAATCTATTCATAATCCTATAGATTTATTTCACAACTATTAATTTGAAGCAATAGCATACCTCCAAAAATCAGGGCTACTCTGTTCATCTGTCATGAAGTGTAGACTTGTGGCAAAATTTTAAAACACTATGTGTCCCCACAAATAGTAGCCAAATGGCCATGTTGATATGACCCATGTACATTTAGCCCCACTCTAATATTTACTCTCAGACAAGGATTTTGAGAAATGCTTCTCCCTGTATTTCTGGCTGCCATATTCAGAAAAGGGTAGGTTATGGTGTTCACAGATGCCTTAGCCTCCCCCACCCAGGGAAATAGGAATAAATGGAAAGGTCTTAGCAGTCATTATCAGGATTATAAAATAATGTACTATGAAAGATTTTGTGAGGTCGAACATTTAGAAAGGAAAAAACAGGGCTGGGATCTAGCTCAGCGTTCTAAGCACCTGCCCGGCAAGCGCAAGGTCGTGAGTTCAATCCCTGGTGCCGCAAAAAAAAAAGAAAAAAACAAGTGGAAAGAGACAAGAGTGAATGGAGGTAGTGAGCAAAACTGTGAGTAGATGAAGTGAATTCAAGATCCAGGACCTCCATGATCTCTAAAACACCACGTCTTGAAGAAGGTTTTTTTTTAATCTCGTCTTTCATTTCTTTCTTCTCACCTTTTGCCTTGTTCTGTTTGCTCCTTTCTGTCCTCTAACATTCATCTTACTAGCAACTGTACAGAAAAATCATTGAAAATTATCTTGCATTTAAAAAGTTAAGAGGAAAATTTAGTCATCGAATTTAGGAAAATTGATAGGTTAACATGAATAAGGGTTAAAAAAATGAAACATTTAGATTTCGAGTATCTCCCTGTTTCCTCTCTCAATTTTGACCATGAAACTTTCCGTCAGACATCCTTGCTTTCTCCCCTCCACAAAACCACCTGAATGAGTGTCAGTGAAGGATGTGTCTGAATGACAGGGGTGAGACTACAAATGAAATCTTTAGTGGGAGCCCCAGAAATTCAGTCAGGTTCAGGAAAGCATGTGCCAGGCTGCTGCACTCTGAATGCCAACGCAACCGTATATCTCTCTATTTTTAGTGACAGCATCCAAAGTAATTTCAGTAGTTGATAAAAAACAAATGACTTCTCACCACATTATCATTAGAGCATTTTATGCTACCATAAAAGAGGCACTAATTACCACAGGAAGTCAGGGACAGCTTTATGTGTTTCTTCCTAAATGACATAAAACATACTAAATTCTTTAGTTGGTATCATTCTTGTAGTGGGTTCCTTTTAGATTTAAATGCAGATCACTTGCAAGTTGATGAAGAATCAGGAATGATATATTTATACTACTCACATTTCTTAAAAATAGATGAAGGGAGTTTTTTCTGCACTAAAGCAGTAATGCTAACTTGTGCCGCATAACTCTTCACCAGAAAGAGTTTCATAAACAGGTTTTCAATTTTCAGCAACTAAATTGCCCACACATGAAGAAGATTCAAATGTGGCAATTTCCAATGGGAATGCTTCAAATATTGTCTTCCTATCACTAAAGCCTGGTAGAAAAGAAGATAGAGCCGTATTTTATTGGATTAGTAGAAGGTGCTCAGCTTTGAGATCATAGTACTTCTAGGATAGAATAATATCATGTTTAAATGATTCAAAAATTTTTGTGGTGTTTTTGAGAGAGGGCTTTCCTGTGTACTCCAGGCTGGTCTTGAACTCACTCTGTAGCCCAGGCTGGCAGGGTACTCATGACAATCCTCTTGCTTCAGCCTCCCAAGTGCTGGGATTACAGGAGTGCACTACCATGTCTAGTTAAAATATATTTTTATGATTAAAAAAATAAATGCGAGAAAGTCTTTCATCTGAAAATACTTCTATTGAAATTCAAAGGAAAACAAGAATTGTATGCAATTACAAAGACATTAACCATAGTATAGGCTGAAAACAAGGTATATTAAATCACAATTTCCATGCAATCATACTTTGAACACAGTGTGTCATTTCTTATATTTGCCACAGAGATGTATTACCAGTGGATATGCCATGACAACTAGTACAACAATATTAATGGTGTGTTGCATTTGTCAAATAAATGTGACAACAAATTCAAATATGTTCTCATACATTTCTAACACAAATCTTTAATTCTGAGACATTAAAATCATATAATCAGTAATACTGACACTATAAATGAATCTATGTTTTCTTGAAAATTCATCAGTAAAATAAAAACATTAAATAAAATGAAATAGCCTTAGGATTAGAAACTTAACTATGATCTGTAATAATATTTATTATAAGGCAGGGTCCTTATAAAAGTGGTCCTCTTCTTACAGTACACTAGTCTCTGGAAAAAGTATAAACAAGTAATTCTATATTTCTCTCCTCAGAGCTATCTCTCTCATTCCAACATATATTCTACTGTTTCTTAAAGAAATAAAACAGTAACAAGTAAGGAATATCATGCATTCAGTAAATACTAACAATGTCCTGTGCACTGTGCTCTTTTCAGCTACAAATAAGAAACATATTCTTCTTACCCTTAAGAAGTATGTTTGGGGATAAGAAGAAAAACATACACGTAATTCCATTTCAACAGAATAATAACCATTATAATTTTAGAGTGCAAGAAACGAGAGCCTAAATATTTCAAATTGTCTTAAGTGTCCACTTCTTCTATCTCATAATAGCTTCTTTTCTCTTTTCTTTTTTATAAACAGACTCAGAAGATTTACTTTTTTTATTATCAAAAGAAGAAAAAAAGAATTTCAAAACAAGATAATAGCTTCTTTATATTGCCTTTGAAGATATAAAATCTCATAAAGATATAACTTTACTTTGGATCAATTTTCCTCTGTTAAATGAGGAATGACTCTTAATCAAAAGACAATTCTGGGGGAAAAAAAAGTGTCTATTTCCTCATTCTATAGTGTATCCGGCCAATCTCTTCTGCTTGGCCTGGAATTAAATAAATAAATGAGAATGAAGAGTATTATCAGGGATGAACTATTAAGTTTTGTAGGTTGTGCACTATAAGAAAAATATCTACAGTAATGGTTTCACAAAGGTGAAATCCTGCCTACATTTCTCATGCAGAAATATATGCTTTTACACTGAGCCTTGCCCATTGACTGTGTCCAATTCAGGTAAAGATTCTTCATGGACTAATTACAGCTCAGTGTGCTCCTTCCCTAGTTACAGAGCCTGTACCACAGTCTATCCATGTGAAGGACCTCCAAAATGAGGCCAAGCTTTTCAAAGCATCAGTGCATGAAACTTCAAGCCCAGCAATTGAGTTCAGAATGACCATAGAGAATACACTGTCCACTTCACATCTTTCTCTTGTATAGGATGCAAAAAGGCCCAGGCTCTATAATTCCATAAGGCAAATGATTTTGCTTAAGAAATGCACCATGAAATATTTAAATTTTAATTACTAAAAAAATCCAGATGGTGAGTGTCACCGCAGACTGTGGGGAGGAAGAACTAGACCCGCTCCACTGGAAACAGTGCGATGTGGGGCCACTGGGGACCAGGACATCGAGAGCCAAGCCTCCCCACTATCATTTCGTATTTAAAATAAATAAATAATAAAAATCCAGATGGCAAAATGTTCCCTTGTGCCCAAGTGACCCCAATTATTTCCACATGAGGTTTACTCAACCATGAGAAATTTCTATCTCCCAAACTTTTTTTCTAGATAACTCTTCCCCATACTTGCCTACTTATACCCAAATTGTACCCAAAGAATCTATTTTTGGTGTACTTTGTAGAGGCAACACATGCAGAGAGGTTGTTAAAAATAAATGTAGACCAAAGAGTTGTTAAACAAGGACAGGTTTTCTTTAAAATTATCTACTATTCCCTCCCTGGATTGCTGGCCCCAAAGGTAAAACCCTTGTTTTGCATGGATGGTTTTAAGATGATCAAACACTGGACTCTAACACTAACAGACACTGGAAAACACCTGACCTGAATCTTTCATTTCTTTCCTTCACTAGCCAACTTCAGACCAGAAGATACTATTTCACATTCTACCTTTAAAGAATACCCTCATAATGAAGGTTTTTAAAAAAAAATGTCAAACTTTAGTGCTCTAAAAGATCAACAAAGACATGTTTTCGTTTCCTATTCTACCCAGGTTTCTCTTGACTTTCCATTTCTAGCATAAGAAATACTCCCATCCTTCTTCCCTTTTCTGCCCATCGAGGTCCTTGTTGCAGGGACGGATTTTAACCTTCTGAAGAGTCTTGCTATTGTGCTGACCATCCCAACCCCAGAAGAGCCACTTTCATTTCTAATAAGGGAGACTAGAAATAGCATCAATTATGAGTTGCCCAAAGAGTCCAACCCTGAATGGAACTGTTTAAAGAAGAACTAACTTGTCCATCCATCAAAAAGGACCCTTCTTGCCACCAACTAGCAAACTTCTTTAGAGAACATCTTTAGCATCTTTGAGAAATTCTTTAAACTCAACCTCTTGAGGGACACAGGTTGAGGACTCCTAACTTGGACCACCCTAAAAAGCTAATTTGTTTCATCAATGTTTTTCCAGAACTTATCTAGGAAGATGGGATGGGAAAGGATGGAAGGAAGGAAGGAAGGAAGGAAGGAAGGAAGGAAGGAAGGAGAGAAATAAAAAGAGAAAAAAAGGAAAAAATGGAAACAAAGCTTTTGTAAATAAGGAGAAGAGGGATTGAAGGGAGGAGAGGGGAATGGGAAAAAAGAGGAACCAAGATATAACATGTACAGGTACAAATTCCCTGTGATGAATGTGATCATTATGTATACCTAAATTGTGCCAATAAACTTAATTAATTAAAAAAGAGTATGTGATGAGGTAGAAACTATAGCATGTAATAGAACTGCTTCTTACTGTCTTGAAATGCATTCTGTTTTGAGACAAAAATGTGTATATTTTTAGAAATTTCCTGTGACTTTCTACATTTAAATTTTTTCTCAAAATAGTAGGAGTCATAAATAAAATATTTCTTTATTAAGCATTTAAGAGGAGAAAAGTATATCGACACTATTGTTCTTGAGAGTACAAAACACTGATATCATTTATTATAAGATAAAAGATGATATTGGAGATTGTTTATGTATCAGTTATTGTAATGGCAATATTTATAAAAGAGTCTCTTTCTGTTGAATATATATTTTCCATGTTAGCAGAATAAAAGTGTTTCTGGTTCGACTGATTGATTTGGTAAGAATAGCAAGATAGCTTCCTAGAATAAAGATTTTCAGTTATTTCTCAGAATATCTCTTTAGTGGGTATATGTCTTTCTTTTGTTATATACAAATTCTAATTATTTATTATATGCTCCCTTTATTGTTCACTAAAAGTACACTGAGAGATGAAACAGAATATTTTTCTGTATTCTCTAAGAATGTACACAGAGAACAAAAGAAATCTACACCTATGTTACATATAGAAAGGTTCTTCTAGGAACTGTTAGATACATGACATTGTCTCAACCCAGAAAACCACCTACAACAGTAAAAACAAAGAAACAATTATTATTGGATAAACATTAAACAAAAAGGTGACATTTATCAGAGGCAAGCTATTAAGAGATTACAGGTAAAGAGAAAAATTTCTATCTTTTATATATCTAACTATATATGATCCATTTTGTACATATATTAAGCAGTAACTAGTCTTCAAGTAGCAGGACTTGACCACATAATTTGTCAAACATAGTTTATTCTAAATTTACCTAGCAGTTTTGGTGAAAATCTGTGTTAGTTTACTGGTTCTATCTAAACTGGAAAAAATGTAAATAACTCATTTTTTGATCACAGAAGCCAGTTTTGCAATTTGGAGCGAGACCTCTCTCTCCCCATCCCAAGTGAAGTTAGTTTTCTCTCCTCCCACAGAAAGGAGGAGAGTTTACCTTCCAAGGAGAAAGTCCCCAGGTGCTACAAAAATTCATTAAATTAACAAGAAGTGTACTAGTCTTTAAAAAAGACTCACATACATTTCAAAGAGGCAAGGAAAGGATTAATAATTACACGTTTTCAAAGTAAATGTTCTTTTTAAATTGGGTAGGATCACTTTCCTTATTTTCAACAGGGGGAACTCAAGTCTTATTTTTCAAATGTATTTGTTCTTAACGTGCCAAGACCTGTTAAAACACTAGTGGTCCAGAAACACTAACATGGAATCCCTGTTCTCAAGAAATTCACATTGCAGCAGAATAATAGTTTAATCTATTTACTGTGTTCTTTCTTTGGGATCATAACATTTTATACTGTTAGCAAAGACTGGAAAGCATTGAGACAGAGATTAGGGCATTACAAAGCTGAATGGAGGGATGCGCAGGTCACCACTGGACTGAGAACAGCCAGACCCCGGTCTCTCCCTGTGAGTCAGTGCCATTCAGGGACTTGGGGTTGAGAGAAAAAGGTCACACCAGCAAGCAAGCCCAGTCTGGGAACCAGCATCATGCACGGGCTGCCGCTGGACTGGGAACAACCTGACTCCAGCCCCTTCTGTGCATGGGTTGGCAAACGAGAAGTACCGTCCCCCCCCATAAGTGACAGCTTATCCGGAGAAACAAGGCTGTAATGATAGCTATCACGTTGAAATGCAATTGGATGCCTGTTGTACATTGGTGTTTCACTGACTTTGCAGGTCTAGGGTCCATGGTCTGATCATCTGTTTGGAGGATAGCAGTGCACAGTTTGGCATCTAGAGGGGATTGCCTTCTGAGGGTTGTCCTTGTTGATTCTCTATGGTCTCGTCTTGAAGTCCTATATCGTTTCCATTGTTTTGTTGGGTTGGATTTTACTTTCTTTTATTTTGTTTGATTATGTTAAATCTGATGGCAGGAGCAACTACTTCAAAGATAGCAAGATATATTATGGTAGTAATTTTGGATTTACTATTGGCTTGTTTTGAAGTCCTTAATTGCATTCATTGTCTTGTTTTTATTGCTTCTATTCTATTCTGTTCTGTTTGATTTTTACAATGTCTGAAGGTATCTGCAGCTATTTTGAAGACATCAAAAGGCATTATGGTAACTATTGTTGATTTTGTAATGTTTTGAAGTCCTGCATCACTTACCCTGGTTGTTTTGATTGGTTTTATTCTGTTTTATCCTCTTTAAATTAAAAAAAAAAAGCTGGACAGGGAAATAGGTATGGCCTGTTAATTATAAATTCCCAAAACACATGCACAGAACAGTTTCCAAAGCCCTGCATATGGACTTACGAGAACTCGAGCAGGTTTTTGATAAGATGGTCTAGACCTGACCTCAGCTTGAGGCATGGGTGATACAAAAGGTATGGTCCACACTGAGTTTTTCTCATTATGTTTTCTCCACACGGTGGCTGCCCTCATGGTGTAGGGTGTGCTTTTTTCCCTACTTTTACTTGGCTCAAACTCCCTCTGTAAAGCCTGTTTCTTTTCCTACCTCTAATAAAACTTTTCTACTGTTTGTACTTTTTTGGAACGATTATTTGTTCAGGACAAAAAGACTCTAGAAACCACCTCCAGAAGAAACTCCAGCACCCCCAAACCTGGAAACAGCATGAATATGACAGAGAGAGGAAAAACAGTCTATATCTATTTTAATTTCTTTTAGCATGCTTTTCTTTTCTGCAGAATATGTAAAACCAAACACTGGATTGTTCCCATTCCCGTGGAGCTGTTTCTAGAATGGAATTAGGCACTAGTAACTAGAAGTATTCTCAAGAAATTTGGAGAGTCAAAGCAAAGCAGAGACCATCTGCCTTTGTCTTGGTTATTGTGGCTCAAAAGCAACTTTACAGAAGCAATGAGCACATAGGTGTCCATTGTTGGCGTTATGGGTTTTAAGAGGTAGATACACTGGACGAGACAGAGTGACCAGCTGTGATTTCCTACCTTAGATTAAAACTAAGCAAGTGCATCCTTGGATGTAAGGATTTCCATGGCAATCTTCTAAGTCTCCCTCTTTATCTTCATTTTTATCTTCTGCATATGAATGTCCAGTTTTTTTCAGCACCGTTTAGTGAAGACTTTCTGTACACTGTATATTCTCAGTTGTTTGTCATGTTGGCTCTAAATATATGGATTTACTTTTAAGATTTTTATCCTGATCCATTAGTCCATTGGCATAGTTTAATGCCGGTACCATGCTGTTTTGTTAACTATAGTCATGTACAAGGGGTGATTGAACAATACAGTGAATGTTTAATTTTTTAAAGAAAAGTTATTGTAGTAGGATACATTGACATTAATTTCCACTCACTTTGAACACACTTGTCTCATCATTCTTGCCACTTTCTGAAGTTCTAGAAATTAATCTTTATGAGTGTCTCCAGGAAGTGTGACCAAAAGTGTGGTGAATGCTGCTACAGAATGCCCTCTAGTGAAAAGGCAGAAGGGCAGGCTCATAAAATCAATATGGTGTGTCTTCATCTACCTTATTCATCAGTCTGCCACTCTGACATCTGGCTCTTCCCAAAGTCAAAATGCTCAGACAAGGTAAACATTTTAAATCAATCCAAGATATTAAAGCAGCTATGATAGTACAAATACAGACTCTCGTGAAAGAGTACTTCCAGAACTGCTTCAGAAAGTGGTGAGACCATGGAGGAAGCGTGCTCAAAGAGAGAGGAGCATTCTGAGGGGCACGAGTAGCAATGTGTCTTCTACTGCAATCTTTTAAAATTTAAACACATGGTGTATTTTTCAGTACACTTAAGATCACTGTCTCTGACTTTTTTTTTAGGGGGTTTTGTTTTGTTGTTGAGGATTGCTTTTAGCTCTTATGAGGTCTTTTGTGGAACCATATGAATTTCAGGACTTTTCCTACTTCTGTGAAGAATATTGCTGATAAATAAATTACATTTTAACTACACATTTTATTTTTTATCTTAATACATACAGTATATGAAAGGTTCATAAAAGCTAATGAATTTCTCTTTAAAATATATGATACATGTTTATTGACATGTAAGATCAGAGATAAAAGTATAATAAGTATAAATGTAATATTTTTCCTTTTTCCTTTCATTATTTTTTAATTGAGACAAAAAGTAGAGAAATGAAAGGAGGTGAAGAAATCCCAAGTAAATGACATCCTCTTATTTATTTGCAAAGTACCAAAATTTTAGCTTACATTGCCAGTTGATAAGCTCATGAACTGTACTTAGCAACATTCAACAAAAAATATTTAAATTCAATATACAGATTCAACAATTTGATCTTAAATAGAAAAAACAAAGGGAAGTTATAGATTGAGAATCTAATTTTTTTGTGTCCACATTTCCTTCCCACTAAAAACAAAAACAAGTGATGTATGTTGTCTTTTGTTTGGATTTCCGTAAGTAAAACCTATAGATATTTGAGTTTATTGGCTAACATAAAAAACTCATGGCTCAAAATGGATGTTAGTAAACCTTTTAAATGGCAAACCTATTTATGGTCCATAATCTCTAAGATACTGAGTATTAATGTTTATGGAATAGAAGTATGTTATAGACAAGTGTATTTCTTGTGTCAAGTATTTTCTTACAAAAGCTACTAATGAACATTAAACATATTCCCTAAGAATTTCACCTTAGGCACTTGAAATTCATGGAGGTGCTTGAAAATTCATAGGGTTCATGACTTATCAACAGGTGTATCCCAAAGACCACTGGTGAAGCAGCTATGTCAACATAAATAAGCCTACTTTGTACAGAATGTTAGAAATTATAGATCAGATCTATACTAACACAATTCAGGTTTTGCTTTATGTAGTCTTTCCTCACTGACGTATCATGCTGAATTTATCAGAAAATTTAGAAACATTAGAATCTTTCTATGAGACATTGAGACTTTTTTATGCCACTCATTTCCAGTATTGTGAACCTGGATGGCATGCAGTCCTCTTGTTTCTGTTTTAAGTATCTACATCACACAGCACCCTCAAGTTTTTGTTTACTTCTTCATGGAAATCCTCAAAAGTTGTTTAAAACATTTTTGAAGTGATCCCATCATAAACAGAAAATAAAGTCATGGAAATCAATAGGGTTTTGCTAAAGAAAAGGGTGTAAGAACTAAAGAAAGTCATTTTAAAAGGTTGACTATAAACCGTTTTGAGTGATGAGCTTTTTTATGCTAGCCACAAGTAGCCAAAGGTGGCACAAGTTTAGGCTCCCACTGTTATTAAAATTTAACTAAGATCAAATTCCATCCAAAGTTTTGATAATAAACAGTAAGGAAGTCAGAAAACTCACGCTATCGAGAGGCATAATACATGCCTTTGAAAGCAGCTATTCAGTTTCTGTTGCCTCTTGAATACTATTTTATTCAGTCATTCACCAATTACTTGCTGGTGAAGTCTAGGCAAAGTGTATCAGAGATTAATGGGAATAAAGCTACATCAGAGGTGAACACTAGTGATGAAGCATACGTTAGATGCAGGGAAATTGGAACAAAAAGTTTAAAACGGTGACAGTGTGTGCAAATTCTGAGGAAAATGTCAAAAAATGCATGGTCTCCTCACAGCCCACACCAGATCATGATATAATCTCTGAAGGCAGGAACCGAACATACAGATTTTAAATAATTTCTGACAAAAATTTATGCTTCATTCCCATCACAAGCACTGGCCTCATGTTTTTTAAAATAAGAATACTTTTAAATGTAATTAGATAGGTAAAGGGAGATTTCATTGGGGGTAGTTAGAAGCATCAGCCTCCTGAGTATGGTGGAACACTCCTGTAGTCCCAGCACTTGGGAGGCTGAGGCAGGAGGACTGCCATGAGTTCAAGGCCAGCCTTAACTGCGTAGCAAGACTATGTCCCCCACCCAAAATTTTATTTTCGTTTTATATTAAAAGAGTCATCCATTATTTTTAGCACAGAACATTAGGGATGACATGGAATTATTAGTCATCTGGATATTAAAAATAGAAATGGTTTGGATATGCAGAGTTAGAAGAGAAATGCATTTCAGGTAGAAATTTTTGTCCATGACCTTTGATTAATTTGACAAATTAAGCTAGGATCAGTAATTAAAAGACCTTAGATTACACTACCCCACTGTCTTTCTTCCTTTCCTTCCTTCCTTCCTTCCTTGCATTTCTTTCCTTTTTTTTAATTTTGTGGCCTTGGAGACTGAAGGTAGAGCCTTTACACTGAGTTACATCCCCAGACTTTTTTTGTTAGTTTTGCTTTTTTCATTCTGAGACAGTCCTGCTAAGTCACTAAATGGCCCAACCTGGTCTCTAACTTGCAATCGTCTTGCCTTAATTTTCCAGAGTGCAGGAATCACAAGCATGTGCCCCCACCCCTGGCTAACCAGTTTCTTTTTCGTTTGTTTTTTCTTTTTAATTAGTATATGTCTGCAGTATGCGAGAGTTAGACTCATCCTGGGGAACTGGTACCTAAACATATTGCTTCTTACCATACTTACTACCTCATCCCTCACACTCTCCTCTCCCTCCTCCCCAAACCCCTTCTCATCTCCAGGGAGTCTGCCTCCCTATTTCCTATCATCTCTCTCTCTCTCTTTCATTGTTCTTTCAGTTTTTATATTTGCAGCATCTTGTTTTAAGAGAAACCACATATTTAATGTTCTGTGTGATTTTTTTTTTTGGCCACTTTCTTAATGAACACTTTCTACAAGATGGCAAAGCAATTGCAAGCTGAGTGGCCTAATTGATAAGCAAGAAAATTAAAAATGTCACAGTCAGCTCTGCAGAGTGTCACAGAAGTTGACCCAGTGACCCCTTAGCACATGAAATGGGATTAACAATTTGAAAATTCATCCCACAAAGACAGAAAAACAATGCTTCAATCATCAATGTCACTTACCAAAAGAGTCCACAGACACAAATTCAAGGAGTTAGACACCTGAGCGCTACCTATTTCAAAGCAAAATAATGATCAGTCATTGTTTTCTTTAGCTGACTTGTCTGAAAAGATCACAATCTTTGCTACATATGGCCTTCGGTGTAAGTTGAGTCTTGCCCAAGAAGAAAATAAGGGTGGTTATCTTGTAAGGCAGAAATGAAGATCAAAAGAGAGAGTTCCCAAAGGCTTTCAAGAAAAATATTTTAAAACCACATAGAGACTTCTGTTTTCAGTTTTTAACCAGTGCAACTATAAGCAACTCATCACTCAATGTGCAGTATATTTTCAAATACATGGATGAAGCTTTACAAATAGCATGTTGTATATGTTCTACTATCATTTTTAAAGAATGATAAACTTTCCCAAAAACCTTATTGTATTATCAAAGTGACTGCCATTGAACTTCCACATATATTGTTATAAGCCACAATTATTGGTTATTATTTTATTTCTTAGTGGTGGAATTGATGTGACTTCTATAGAATCACAAAACATCAACATTCAGCAATTTTCTCAATAGCTCATGAGCTATGAAATGTTTTCTCCAGATTACTTTGTTTGAACATTTCTGGCAGTCTTGTTAATTTCAAATTTTTCATCATAATAGGGATACTTGGTCCCCTAATAGGAAAAAGCGTGCATGTTTATCTTGAGTCTCCTGCCATTTTGTTTTGTTTTGTTTTGTTATGTTTTGTTTTGTCTTGCTTTGTTTAGTTTTGCTTTTGATGAAAGGGAGGAAAGTGTGCCAGTGCAGTTTGGCCAAATACCCTTTGAGTGGGGAGGAAGCTGTAATGCAGGAGACGTGTAACTGCAACCACTGGCATCAGTAGCAACATACAAGAAACCTACAAAAATTCCAATTTTTTAACATTTATATTTTAATATAGTGAATCACAAGAACTATGACCAACAATTATGTAAACTTAACACCTAGGTTCACCTCTCTTACACTGGCATTTGTAACACTCTTGGCAAAGCAACCATATTAATTTCTTCAGTCCATGTTGTATCATCTAATTTCTTCAGACTAACTTCACTAGAAAGATTATTCTATAGTACTGTAGGCATGATTTATTTTCATTGGCTTAACTGGATGGTGAGTAGAGGGCAGGGATAGGGAAAGACTGATAAATGGTTATTAAGTTACACATAGGCTCAAAAAGTTCAGGTGAGCGATTACACAGAATGGTGACCATGAGTGACAACAACATAGTTCATATTTTCAAAAAGTTTTCTCCACAGAGAAATTAAAGTTTAGAGATAGGTACGTTTAAGCTGATTTAAACACTACACAAAGTATGATATGTAACAAAATATCACATGCTATATGAAAAGTTTTATCAGTTGAAAAAATAAATTTAAATATGAAAGCTAACTTACCTACCAATAAATCAAAGTTCTTTGTTTTTCTTTGCTTTGTTGTTTTAATTTTCTTCTTAGTTGTTTGCTTTAGTTGTTTTTTTGTTAATGTTTGTGCACTCTGAAATTCTAAGTTAATTTTACTTTAATAAGACAAAAATATTTTTATGCAAATCCAAAATCTTTCACCTCATTATTGTTTACAGAAAATGATTTAAAATGCAATAAATTAAAACTTATATAAGGAGTTTTAATTGACTGTCTTTTTCACACTCTATTTTTACATTTTCAGCCAGTGTTCCTCATCTTTAAGCCTATGTCATAATGATTAATGCAAAAACAAAAGCTTTCCTTGATATTTGGGCAGCAAGACATTAATAAGTGATGCTAACAACATAATGCTTAATTGTTCTTCTTAATGTAGCCACAGGCTGATTCAGAATATATATTTTTCTGGTAGATAAATGTTTAATAGTTTGTGTGTACACCCACTATGTTAACTTCTTGTACTAATTTGGTGCTATTGTCTTTGGTCGAGGTGTCCATTAAACCTGTGATTATGTATTATTTTGCATTATATATTATGTAGGATAATTTGTATTGCTATCACTAATAAAAGAGAACAAAATCAATTTTTAAGGGCTGAGGATCTAGCTCAGTGGCCTAAGTGCCTGCCTGGCAAGCGTGAGGTCATGAGTTCAATCCCTGGTGCTGCAAAAAAAAAAAAACCTCAATTTTTAGTATTAAAAAAATCATTATTAACCACTTAATAGTTTATTCCAAAAGCCACTTGAACAGTGTGTTTACTTATGTACTGACTATCATGAGAATCACTTGGGCAGGTGACATTTCAACCTGTCAATTCTTGAATTGAATAAATTTGATAAAAGTTTTGTTATGTTATTTTATAAAATTAATGAAAAAACTTGCAATTTTAAGTCATTGTTATTTTAAAAATTAGACTGATAAGTGGTTAAGATGCACATTCCCAAAGAGTGGCTAATACTATATGTCATGAAAATGTAACCCTGCTGTCTTAGTTACTTTCTTTCATTCCTGAGACAAAACACCTGACACCCAAAATGAAGGAAGGAAAAGTTTGTTTAGCTTATAGTTTTTGGAAGTTTCAGTGGATATGCAGTTGGCTCCAAGGCAGGGTGGCATGGCTGAGGGTCAACCATTCATGGTGATTGTGGCAGCTACCAGAAGCCACCAGAACAAAAGGGAAGAGCAAGACTCTTTCCCTCCCTTATATTGCATGCAGGTGCACCCCGGGGCAGGTGCCGTACTCACATCACCAATCCTAGCACTAGATGGTGAACCAATCACAATGCTTGACTCAGATGCCTTTGAAATGCTCTCCCCTGATTACCACATGAGACTTTGGGGGGATACTCAAACACAAACCTCTACCTGAATGACCTAAAAAATGAGAAAGTTCTACTCTACATAGCCCTGAGTAGTGTCAAGAAATGGAAGACATAAAGTCTTCTACTCTAAAAGAGCTCATAAAATAAAGTAAAATTTTAGGTAAAAATTATTTACTAAATGTTTACTTTTGAAATGCAGACACATATATGTATCAGGATGAGCCTGAAATAATGTTTATCACAAAGTAGATGCTCAATATTTAAAATGAAATATATCATCTATGACTTTTAAGTGGCCTTGAAACAAGAAAATTCTTTTGTTTTTATTTTCAACCAATTCTACCATTGTTTTCAGCTGAGAGCAAGTATTCACTACTAAGAAACATCAGCAAAGAATTCCATCATGGCCAACCAGAGGCAGCTGGGTTCATGTGATGTGCAGAAGTTTCACCCAGTTCAGCAAGCACAGTGGTACAGGGTGTGAATGAAAGGAAAGTCAAGGAAAGACAACTTGAAAGATGAACTCTGTTAACAGGAGTGTTTAGAATAAGAAGCAGGACTCCTCTTCCAATCAGGTGCTGCTTGCAGTCCAGGTCTGGCAAATGTTCCATCTTGGAAACAACATCTGAATCCCTCCGAGGTAAGAAGTCTCGTGTATCAGCTGCAGATCAGTGTCTAGTCTAGCTGACCAACCCAGTATCAGGCATGCTTAGCTCTTTTTCTGCTGAAAAACTGCTCAGTGAGTGGGATATTTGCCAGAGAGCACCTCAACAGAACAGAACACTGGGAGAAAGTGCAAAAGGAGTCACTCAGAGTGCAGAGACTGGGATAAGACCTGTGACTCCTAGGGACAGAGAGAGGCAAGGGTAAAGGTCCTGGCTAGGCACAGGACCCTGACACTATGGGGGCTGGCAGTAGCAGTGACCTGTGAAACTCAAGAGTGGAAAAAGACCCTGGAGCAGGCACCCGTGCTGGGAACACGAACTCCACTGACTTAGCAGACTGGAAAGACACTGGGTAAGAAGCTGAACACGGGGGACACATGATCTCTGGGGGGTAGAGAAAACACTTGGGACCAGTCCCTGTGGAGGCTGTTTCCTGCTAACCCCCAAAACCACTATATTTGTAGGTGAGATAGAAACTTGCCACATTAAGTTTTTTTGCAATAATTTTAATCAATTAGTCTGACTCTATCCCTTCCTCAATTTTGATAATCTTAAATTTGACTTTGAAGCATCACCTATGAGCTCTTGGACCATTTTTTGATTATATCTTGTTGTTCTTTTTTCAGAGTTATTGAGCAAACATTTTACTACTGTACCTGACTCTTGTCCTCGAGTCCTCAAATTCATCTTTTGACTGATCTCCCTTACTGCCATAACTTTCAATTGAGTTTTTCATTTCCAAGATTCCTACTTGACTTCTTTTGATAACCTCTAATGCTTTTCTGAACTTTTTTCACATTCTATATGGTCTTCATTAATGCATTGAGTTGTTTATTTGTGTCTTCTTTAAGCTCATTACTTCTTAGTGATTGATTCATTCAGCTGCTTACTTACATATTTAAGATCACCGATCATCTTAGTAACAGGTTTGTTCATCTATTGATTTGCTTTTTCTTTGATCTCTTTAATCATATTTACTATTTGTGCTTTGAGTTCTTTACTGGAAATTTCTTCACTTCAGTGTTTACGATATTAGCTTTTGAGGGAAGTCAACCTACAGGATGAGAAAAAAAACTTTGCTAGCTATTTCTCAAAGAAATAATATCAATAATATATATAAAGAACTCAAAAAATTAGATCCCTCAAATTTAAAATGGTCATCTGCAATGATAGACACTTTTCAAACAAAGAAGTACAAACAACGAATAAATCCACAAAAAGATGTTGAACATCATTGGCCTTTTGAGCAATGCAAATTAAAACAACAATGAGATTCCATCTCATTCTAAAAAGAATGGTTATTATCAGGAAATCAACCAATAACAAATGCTGGTGAGAGTGGGGAAAAGACAAGGAACCCTTCTTTATTGTTAGTAGGAGTGTAAACTGGTACAACCAGTATGAAAATAAGTATGAAAACTCTTTAAAAATACTAAAACTAGAAATTTTATTTGACTTAGCTATCCCCTTTTAAGTATATTCCCAAAGGTGTTAAAAGATATTATACGATAGTGATGTATACATACTCATGCTTATAGAAGCACAATTCATAACAAGTATACATCCATCAAGAGATAAATGGATAAATAAAATGTAGTATTTATATACAGTGAAGTACTACTATGCTATAAAGAAGAATAAACTTTGAGACATTTGTAGGGAAATGAATGCACCTTGAGATCATAGTGTCAGATGAAGTAATACAAACAAGTTTAAATATCACATGGTTTCTTTTGTATGAAATCTCATTATATAAAGTATAACATAAAAGACATAATATAAAAAAGAGAGAAAGTTACTGTAATCTAGTGTGGTCAATGTATCTAAAAGTATACTTTGATTTAGTATAATTGTTTTATGTATTTTATATGATTTTGCCCTATTAGTCTGATTGTTAATCTATATGTATAATAATTAACTTTTAAATGAATTGGAAATGAATCAGATGCTGGCAAAACAAGAGGGAGTGGAAGGAAAAAGAAAATAACTGAGATATCTTATGTACACGTACCAATTCCCACAATGAATGTGATCATTATGTACTTCAAACATTTACAATAAAAATTTGAAGAAAGAAAATAATTTGATCATTTGAGAAAAATATCCCCTTAGTGATTTTGAAGCCATCGTCCAAATTAGGAACTCATGTGGAGCTATCAATTACAGGTTTCTACTTTGCACTTCAGTACCCCAACTGCCAGCCCAGTGCCATGGTGAATGATTGGCATTTTTATTACCTTACAACATGTAGATGAGATGTACATACATACACAAAGCTTCATACTGTAAACTCTATTCTGTACTTTTATTATTTCCTATACCTGAAACAATGCATGCAATTATGAACACAGCTATCTCTTTGCATGTCTGCAAGACATCATATTAATTAGGTGGATTTTACATAGGAACTTTGGTAATAAAATCACTTCTGGACTCAGTTTTGTAAGAAACCAAGTGATAATTCTGGAAACGTGTGATTCATGTGTAATGTCAATTTTGCTAGTGAATAGAAGGCCTCTGGAAGGATTCCTAGGGTATTTTTCTGCCTCATCTGCTGAAGATATGCAAATCATGGCTAAGAGAAGCTCACTTTTCCACCCTGGTCTTTGCATGATGAGTGGATTACTTTGCACAAAGGTTTGCTTCACTGATACCTCAGATTTTTAAAGTACTAACAAAAAGAAACAAACTCCAAGTGTCACAGCTCCGTTACCAGTTCACTGTGCCATTTAGTCTTGGCTGACTCAGCCACGCAGAGAAAAGGCTCCACACTGGCTTTATTCTGCCTTGTTATCAGCCTCCAAACAACCCGGAGGAGTAAGTGATGCAGCCATCTTCACATTGTCACCCTTCAAAAGGTGAATTTTAATCCTCTGTTTCCCATGGAGCACCCAAGCATATTTTTCTATTGGCAGGTTGATATCTTTCCTCTCTCAGCATGGCTTTCTATTTGATTTTCTACTCATAGAGTGAATACTAAAAAAAAAGAAAAAGAAAATAAATAAATAAAAAACAGAAAAACAACCAATGTGGGAGTATGAAGTGGACATTTATATTCTTTTTTCAAACCTAAATTTTATTTCTATAGGTATATTTGCTGCACAGGATTAGAGTATATTGTGCCCCCAAACATCTATCTTGAACACATGTCTATTTCACTCTGGAGAAAATAAAAAACACAGAGACTGTTACCCCACATAATCCACTAAAACAACTCTCATTTCTCTCAGGAGGAATATACTAAAGGTCTTACAATTTGCCAATAGTCTGCTGGGTTTATGAAAACTGATATTCTTTCTACCTCTACATTGATTGACTTTATATTGAAAAACTTGCTTTCATGTGTTATACTTAAAAGCTTGTTTTACAATTTTTACCAGTCACCAATAAAAATGTATAACTGTCTTATATGACTGAACATGAGATAAGGGGTCTATACCTTCTGGATTACCAAATTTTATTCACTGAAATATCACATTTTACTTGAACCTAAAACACCCCTATATGAAGGTCGTTGTATCATTAAAGTGACCTCCTATTTGTCAAACACGATGCACACACTCACATATGTCAAATCCGAGGAGTTTCCAGGTTGGGAAGAAAAATAAAATTTTGAAATAAATTAGTGTTCCATTACAAAAACCATTCATCAGGGCTTTTCTATATTCTAGTCTAATGACATAAAAGATTATTTATCTCACTCCAACTTCCACACAGATTGACAATTCCCCCCCCCAAAAAAAATTTACTCTCTTCTGTTAATTCACGTCATACAGTGTCAGATCTAGTACATGTCCTCTTCCCCTTGAAAATGGCTGAGTTTATTTTTTTATCATTTAGGTCGTTCAGGCTGGCTTTGAACTCACTCTGCAGCCCAGGCTGGCTTCCAACTTGCAGCAGTTCTTCTGCCTCAGCCTTCTGAGTGCTAGGATTACAAGTGTGCACCACTATTCCTGCCCGTTATGCTTATTTACAATATTAGGAAAATATAAGAGTTCCTTTTGTTCCATGTCTGCATCAACTGCTGTTCTAAAGCCATGTAAATGTCTCACAATAAAAAAAATAAGTGGGGTGATATGAATGAACTTGATTTAATCACACTGAATTGTATACATACACCAGAATATCACCTTGAGCCCTATAAATATTTATAATTTGTCAATAAAAATATAAACAACAAACTTTCAAATCTAAATTTTAAAACTTTCAAAAATTCAATTTGGTCATTAAGTAGAACGCATTCTCAAGAACCCGTCTATGTATTTAACAGAGAATTTTTTGTTTGTTTGTTTTGGTTTTTTTGCAGCACTGGGGATTGAAGTCATGACCTCACGCATGCCAGGCAGGTGCTTAGGCCACTGAGCTAAATCTCCAGCCCTTTGTCTATGTATTTAAAAAGAACTAGTTTTTGTGGATAATTGCACACAAAGTTGGAAATAAATGCATCTGTGCTCAGTTGTTCTGGGAAATGCATGACATTTGCCAATAATTCAATTCATTTTTCAATGCATAATAATCTTTTAAAAGCTACTGCTAAAAATTGGTTATGTAATACTGCTGTGATCCTAAAGAAAGGTGATGTTCAGCTAGAAAAAGTTATAACCTATTTGGTCTCCACTAGCAATTTTTAACACAAATATATTAATTTAATTCCTTGAAAAACATTAAAAGCTTCTATAGTACTCTACAATAAATCTCATCCTTTATTAGATAATTTCATACTCTGCTGATGTACCATTATTTCATATTGCAAAGATTATAATAAGCCAATAATCATTTTAAAAAAACAGTTTTGCCTTTTTGAGACAAGGTTTTTGCTATAAAGTTCAAGCCAGGCTTGAGCTCACTTTGTAGTCCTGGCTGGCCTCGAATTCACAGCAATCCTCCTGCCTCAGCCTCCCAAGTGCTGGGATTACAGGTGTGTACCACCATACCTGGCTAAAATTTTTACTTGAACAAATGCAGAAATTATATTCTTTTACTTTAAACTCAGCGAGTGTTAGTGAAAATAATTTCTGAAGACATAGTGATGACACTAGTAAAGTCATGACAATTCAAAACACTAATTTTATTAAGTGTTTGGTCACCCAGAGCACAGGTGTGAGGCTGGAGGTGTAGCTCAGGGCCAGAGTACTTGCCTAGCATGAACAAAGACTTGGGTTCAATGCCCCAGCACTGCAAAAACAAAAACCATTGCAGAACACAGTTGTGCTGGGGCAGTGAACCAATCTTCTAAAAGAGTGAAGAAAATACTTAGAGATGGTTTTTGTGATAATTAAGTTTTCATAAGGATAACTAAAAGGACTAACAGGTAAGCATGGGGTTACTGGCAACCTACTACTGAGGGAGGGTCCACAAGAAATATGCACAGGCCAAACATCTCTTCCTGCCAAATTCCCTTTGGGGGAGCTCACAAGTCAACCCCGCTACCTAGTGGGAAATCCATGAAACAGGTATACCAGTCAACAGTGTCTTCCAGTGTGGTTACTAGTGGCCAGCTAGATAACTGCTTTCTAGTTTACTACAGAGAAGAGATTTACAGATTAACCCATGTCACAGTGACATTCTTAACTATCTTTGTTTCATCGGATGCCCATAATCCCAAGGAATACCTGATTTATCATATGGGCAGGAGGATAGCTCCCTACAGATAACACTACTTATCCAGTTCCCAAAATCCTCCAGATAACACTTATCCACACGTGCTAGTGCCTATCTGCAAAGAATACCTTTTTGACTTTAACAAAAGTATTGAAAACAGAGAAAGACTATTTCTGGGACTTGGTACTAAATGTCCTAGTTCCTCATAGGGGTGGCAAAAGCTTCTTGATATTTGTATTAGTTTCCTATCATTGAGACATAATACCTGACACCCACAATTTTAAGGAGAATAAGTTTAATTTGCCTTATGGCTTCAGGGTTTTAATTCATAGAGAGCTTAATGCACAGTAGAAGCATCATGGTGGAAAGATGTAGTGAACCAGAGCTGCTTAGTTCATGCCCAGGAACCACAGCTGGGCAACAGCACCTGAGAAAAAATGGTAAGGGACCAGCTAGGTCCCAAGGTCATGAATTTATGACTCACCTAAACCCACTCAGAATTGTTCTTTACTAATGACCTAGGAGGCTCCCACTCTAATCAAGTTGACAATCCAGTTTGTCAATTTGATACCCAAACACATCTCCATAAACCATAATTAATTTCCAGGTAAACACAAGATTATGATTCCACCATGCAAGATACAACTATTCCATGCACAAACAAAACATGGTGATACTTTCCCCAAAGACTCAACAGTCCTAGTATTGCTAAGTCAAAATCAAATTCTCCTCTGATACTCATAACAAACTGTTAGCTGTAGAACTATATTAAACACACACACACACACACACACACACACACACACACAAATATTGCATAATCCCAATGTACATTGGCACTGGATAAGCATAAAGGATAACTAATTGGATTCAAAGACAAGCACCAGGCAACCTGTAAGAAATGGGGCCATAGAACAGAAACAGACCCAGATGAGACCAAAACCCAGCAGGGTAAACATTAGGTCTGGTAGTTCCATATGTGGAACCCATATGGGTAAGATGTGAGTTCCA
Source organism: Cuniculus paca (assembly GCA_004365215.1). Lineage (NCBI taxonomy): Eukaryota > Metazoa > Chordata > Mammalia > Rodentia > Cuniculidae > Cuniculus > Cuniculus paca. The sequence continues at coordinate 2,128 of RJWT010006642.1, read as the reverse complement.
GAATGTTTACATAGCCCCACCCCAAGGGGCTTACTGGTAACAATCCACATGTGCTCTCTCTTGGGTTGGTTCTGCTTGCTTCCTGTGCTTTTTCTTGACAGAAATTCTATAACCCCAGTATCTCTAACTTCCCAAGGTCTCCAGTAAACCTTTCACTTCATTCCTATAACTTCAGTCATCCCTTTCTCAGGGACACATTGGCCTCCCAGAACTTCCTTTGAAATGCAGGTGGAAACCTCCCTGACCCTATAATTCTTGGATTTTGCATGTCAGTAAAATCTTCACCACGTATCAAGGTCTATCGTCAATGGGAACAGTAATCAAGTCCCTGTGGACCATGGCTATACTGGCCTCTGAGTGTCTGGTTGGTTGAGCACAGTAAAATGAGTCTTGGGGAAACAATTCTTGATCAGGCATCCCAGGGACTGTTTTCTCAAATGAAACTTTTATATTTTGGAATCCTTGAGCCTGTGATGTGTGGAATCTTCCTAATTTCATGGAATCTTTCTTATTCTTATACAAAGTACTTAGTTTCTTTTTAATGACACAAATCTCTTTAGCAGCTGCATTTCCTTTGGCCCCAAATTTACATGTGTTTCCTTTTGGGTCAACATTTAAGTGTTTCAAATTTTTTTCCTCAACTTTTTGCCTTGATTCTCACTTTAAATCTAGCCAAAAGCAGGCAATAGCATCTATATCATACACTAAACATAGAGTTGCCATGAAAATTTCTTCACCACATCAATTAGTCCATCACCCATTATCTCAATTGCCCCCAAAATCTCAGATCATGGACAAAATGTAGACATTTTTTGCCAGAATGCAACATACATGGCTTCTCATTCACTTGCCAATTAAGTTTTCATTTCCAAACAAAACCTTCTAATTCTTCCCTTTACTGTACATGTTACTATGAGCATCTGGTCTTCTGATCTGTAATCTGAATCACCCATCAAGCTCTGCTTACAGCATTGTAGAATTTCTCTAACCTACACCTCCAGACATTTCTCAAATTATCCCAAAAACCAGTTCCAAAGGCATCTGAGTCATATGGTCAGATAGGGTCATACAAAACCCCACCTCTGGAACCAATTTTATATTAGGTTTCTTGACCGTTGGACACAGTATCTGACAATGACAACTTTAAGAAGGAGATGGTTAAGTTTGCTCATGGTTTAAGGGGATTCATTTCATTGTCAGATGGCTCCAAAACAGAAACTTTTTGGTGGAAGGGAATGGTGTAAGAAAACTGCTTAATTATTGGTACTGGGGATAAAAAAGGAGAGAAACAGTGCTAGATTGAAAGGGAGACAAGACCAGATATAGACCTCCATGACCCACTCAGACAAGCAAGACATACTCCATTCTACTCCCCTGGATGTCTTCCAAGCCAATCAAGTTGACAATACAGCTCAGCCATCATTGTAATGCTTTAACATTTTATCATGTGGGCTACCTTAATACACATTATCATAACTACCCTCATTTTCTACTGTGTCTATTTAGTGTATTTTTTACATATATAAATATTTACTAAATATTTGCATAATTAAGGACTTTTCCACAATATGGTCCATAAAGACAGAATTTGTGATTGTTTTATTTACTTTTTCAGTCCTTATTGTTTATAAGTTACCTGTACAAAATAGATGCTAAAGTAGTATTTGTCAAAAAAGTGAATGAAGAGAGAAATTATGTATAACTCAAAACAGCAAAGCATTTGAAAGCATCACTACCATCATTACTACAAGAAAAGGTATATTATAGATGTGGCAGTGCGTGCCTATACCTCCAGTACTCTGGGAGGTTGATATAGGAGGATTGCAAGTTTGAACCTAGCCTGGGCAACTTGATGACTTAATGAGGCTCTGCTTCCAAAAGGAGGAGGAGGGGAGGGAGGGGAGGCTAGATATGTAGCTCAGTGTAAATGCCTTGGCTTTAGTATCCAGTAACAAAATAGCAGAAAGAGAGAGAGAGAAAGACAGAAAGGGAGAAAAGGAGAAAGGGAGAAAGGGAGAAAGGAAGGAAGAAAGGAAGAAAGGAAGAAAGGAAGAAAGGAAGAAAGGAAGAAAGAAAGAAAGAAAGAAAGAAAGAAAGAAAGAAAGAAAGAAAGAAAGAAAGAAAGAAA